>KE371185.1:789418-808967 GCA_000418225.1 Zizania latifolia | reverse complement strand
TGTAGAACGTATATTACACTCATGGATGCATTTTGACTGATACTTGTCTTTTCCTTGGACGATCTTTTTCTGAGAGTACTTTTCGGTGGAGTTTGTATCAACTTGCTTTGAGTGAATATTTTAGCACAGTCTTGTGCTGAGCATCTTGAAACCACTCATAAGTTCGATACAAGAGGTTGAGGGATTTTTGTTTATCCGCTGTGTTTTTATTTTGCGCCCATTCACCCCCCCCCTCTGGTCGCTAGTTTCGGTCCAACATTATCTTGTCCACCGGCCACTTTGCTTGCGTCCTTGCCTTCTTAATTTGCTAGCTCGATCTCGTCGGCGGAGCTAGAAGACCCGATAGAGGAATGGGTAGACATCTAAACATTAAGAGAAGTGAGACCTTAATGTTTCATTAAAAAAATGTACGATTGTACGATGCTAGACTTTGGGCACTAATAGGCAAGGATAGGTCCTAAATCCTATCCGGGGATGTGCAGCCCGCGTAGCAGGGCCATGTGGTCCCGTATAGTTCTAGAGAGAATATCAGCAGGATCTCCCCGTTGTTCTCCAAAGACACGTCTCGACTTGGGGTCGAGAGGGTTGTGTATCCGAAGAACAACAGGGAGACACCACTGAAACTCTCTCTAGAACCGTACGGAACCACGTGGTCCAGCTACGCGAGTCGCATAGCCCCGAACTGTCCAAAGTACGTGGACAATTCAGGAGCGTCTTCCTATAAATATGGCGAGTTGCCCGGTCATATTTGTAATCCAACACTCCTGAACGGGAGACGACGTAATCAGTTGCGCGAATAACTCATTTTTCAAAATTTATTTAGAATGAGGTAAGAAACAAGAGACACTTGAAAAACCAAATAAAATAATATGAATACTCTGATTACGATGAAATATGAATGTAACAAAGAACATTAATTTAAAAAGTGAAATAAAAAGAATATAATGAGTATAATGTTATAACGAACGGAGGTACATACAACATGAAATTTAATAACCATAGAAATGTAACATTGAACATGATTTTATGAACTAAAACTATTTCTCTTAGATGATTTTATAAACTGAAATTTAATAACCATAGGAATGTAACATTGAACATGATTTTATGAACTAAAACTATTTCTCTTAGATGATTTTATAAACTGAAATTTAATAACCATATGAATGTAACCTACTGTACGTTGAACATGATTGCTCTCAGATGTCGGGCTGCCAACTTAATGGCCTTCTCGTCACTAGGCTACAATTTAATTCACAAGTGTGTATGACAACTAATTCATTAAACAATAGAACTAAGCAATAATAATAGCAAGCACGTAATGAAAGGCACATAATGAAAGAACATTTGTCAGCCATGTGCCCACGCCATGCCATCACCACGCCGCTCGTCGTGCTCGTGCCCGCTCGAGCTCCGTCACGCCGCGCCTGCACTTGGACCGCACCCGTCCCACGCCACGCCTGAATCGCGCCGTCACGCCACGTTGACCCGCCGCACTAAGCCATGCACCCCTGAGATACAGGGCCCACCGCCAGCTCACGTCGCCGCCAAGTTCCCCGCCATACCAGCGCGCTGTCCCCTTCATCATCACGTCGGCCACGCGTCGTCGTTCCTTCGCCACCGCTCGGATGTCCCATCATCGTCTCACCATGCCCCTCACACGTGTGCTAACGCCATCACTGCCTCACCGTCCATGCCGACCAATCGCGCATCGACACACCTTCGGCCGTTGTAACTACCTCACCGCACCCTCGAGCCCAGTGCCGCCAGATCAGCCCCGCACCACTCCCTGCCATGCAATGTCCCATCGCCGAGCCGCCACTTCTCTCTCCCGATCCGCATACAAGAGCTACCGGGATTCCATTCCTCCCTCACGCACGCTCCCTTCACTCCACTCTCCTCCACCTGAACCCTACCAGAGCTCCCGAGCCGTGGTTCACCTGGATTCCGCTGGAATCGCTCCCCGCCATCATCGGTAACCTCGATCCCCCTCCGGGAAAACTTGATCAATGTATTTTACTTTACTTTAATGTTTGGATTAAGGTTGGGACCTCAATCAAAAAGGGTACACTTAGAATTTTACCATGAATGCTTGTTTAAATTAAACCATAAGCCATCCTTGTTCCCGAATGCATCTATATTCAATCCCGAGACTTGTTGAGTACCTCCTGTACTCATACCCCCCTCATCATCTCCAGACTATGAAGACCCCAAAGAAAAGAACTACGCCACTGCCATGGGAGATGAAGGAGTTGAAGAAGAAAAGTACCGCGAAGAGTATGGTTCAAGTCCTAGTTCTCAACTAGGAGTAGTAATAGTGTTTTACATAAACGATGTTGGCTTCCGCTATTGAACATTGATGTAATGACTAGTTGCCACGACGTATGTCTCTTGCGGCATCTGTAATAAATTTCGATACTATGTGTCGCCATGAGCTACCGATAAATTGATGAAATGTCTGAGATGATGTAGAATCGTTTGTAAAGTGACCCTTCACCTCATATTAGCCTAGTCTATATGGGGCGGGGCATCACAGGGTGGTATCAGAGCCAGGTTGGCTCTAGGATGGGAACCCTATGACCGTAGCAAAATAAATTGCTATAAAAATATTTATAAAATATATTTGTTTCTTTGGTTGTTTGTTGCTTACACACTTGTTTCTTTTCAAATTTTTGTAGATGTCGACCGGACCTATTCACTTCATGCAGGGCCAGGGTTTCGATGGATTCATGCGCATTCTCTGAGAGCTAGCTAAGTACCTTTGGTTTGCCACTCCTGATTACGCTGGATTTACCTATTCCACACCCCGTACCCTTGTCATGTGACTGTATCCCTGTTTCCACTGACCTCTAAGGTAGAGAGCCTTAGTGTTTCCTTCACTCGTCCCACTTATGTGTTAGCCATGCAGGATGTTGCCTACTCAGCTATATGCTGCCTTAGGCAGATCTACCACGACTAGCTCAGTGCTAGCCGATTCCGCCTTCTCCCTACCCTAGACTACACCACTAGCACCATCACCCACCCTTGCACCTGCCTAGACGAGCACCCCTCTTTCGACATCCTCGCCAAACTTAGCCGCGCTCAGGACTGTATGTACCAGGGTCTCCTGGACGCATACATCACCCTTGAGCTTGAGGCTGCTCACCTTAGAGCCTTGCTCTACCCGTCTATGCCTTTAGCACCCCATCGCCGGTAGTTCCACCAGTACCAGTGATACCCGTAGCACCAGTCCCACCTATCCCAGCTGTTGTACCCACTACCACCGCCATACCCACTGCCCCTGCTGCACCTATTCCCTCGCTGCTTCCCATAGCTATTCCCCCTCCCGACCGATCCGTACCACCTCATCTTGTCTCCCCTCAGCTTGACCCCACCATGGATGCAGACATAGACTATACCCCTGAGTCACCTACCCCACCTACTCGCCGTGAGTTACCTTCAGCGGTCGAGTACCATGCTAGATTTATCCATCTTCCGCGGACCTCCCTCACCAGGCCATCCTCCCCATACTCACCCACTCGCCACTACCAAGACATCCCTTCGAGCTCCACCACACCCTACATCGAGACCGACACCCGTTCCCCAGACTACACCCCAGGACCCTTAGCCTCCCCCGTAGCTGCACCAGATGACTCATACCTGCTTCAGGATCCTATCCTTCAGCCGTCTCCATTGCCTGCCCTCGTTGTCTAGCCAGATTCCACCATCGGGATCGCCGTGCTAGTCCCACACCCACCTCTGTCTCCAGGTATAGTTTTAGCACCAGCACTGACTTCAGCAGCACCTGCTTCGATCGAGGTGATCTACATCAGTGACGACGACGAGATGCTCGACGCCGATAGCCTAGCGTACGACAACGGTGACATGGATCTCGATGACTTTCTTGCAGATGAGGAGCCTGAGCAGGAGTCCGAGGAGGAGGAGTCTAGGGAGAGAGAGTACTACACCGATGATGAGGAGTAGTACCATAGTACCAGCTGATTAGTAGTAGTAGTACTGAGATATTAGGCCAGATGACCAGTTGGGTAGTACTGATGGCAGATAAATAGCTGTTGTGTCATGATTGACTTTTGGATGTACTTTTGTGATTGGTGCTGTCCACGGACGTTGTATTTGAACACCACCCACCCTTATGTATGTGTGTATGCTACCATGTTCGTCACCATTTATGTTTAGAACCCCTGTTTATGCTATTTTCTTGCCATTATTGTGCCTGTACCCTTATTTAGATGGCTAGAGGTCGTCGTCCAGCTCATGCACCTGTTCGCTAAGGTTATGAAGAGCTGAATCAGGATTAGCAGAATCAGCAGCCCGAAGATAAGGCCTCACAACAAAGAGCACCGCAAGAGCAATAGCCAGAGCAACCGCATGAGGACTTACCACCCCCTCCTATCAACATAGCCCAGTTAATGGCCGTCCAAACTCAAGTCCTTCAGGGACTAGCTCAGAACTTTGCCTTCATGCAGCAGCATATGGTGCCTCCTCTAGCTCAACACTATGGTCGCCCCAAGCTCACTGAGTTTCTCCGCTCCTGCCCACCTGAATTTTCTCAAGTAACAGAACAAGTTGAAGCTGATGACTGGCTTAAAGATGTGGAGCGAAAGTTAGAGCTCGTGCAGTGTAGCCCTGTGGAAAAGGTTCTATTTGCAGCTCTTCAGTTACGTGGGCCTGCTGCTAATTAGTGGGATAATTACCGAGCAGCGCATGCTAACCCTGCAAACATAGAATGGGCTGAATTTGCCGAAGCCTTCAGGGCAACCTATGTACCAGACAGTCTGATAGACCTTAAGAGGGCTGAATTCGATAGACTTCACCAAGGAGGAGCCACTCTCATGGAGTACCTCAGCCATTTTAGCAAGCTTGCAAGGTACGCCCCGGATGAGATAGAAACCGATAAGAAGAAGATTAGAAGGTTTATGAAGGGAATCGACACCGGTCTGAAAGTTCAACTTGTAGGCCTTGATTTCCCTAACTTCTAAGCCCTTGTCAACAAGGCGCTTCTTATTGAGAATGCTCGCAAAGAAGCCGATGACTACCGCAAGCAGAAGAGCATGCAACAAGGAGGTTCATCCCGAAGCACTCCCCGTCCACGTCCTTACCAGACCTCTCTTGCATCCACCCACTCACCTCGCCCTAGACTCTCTCACAACTCCACCTATCACTCCACTACACCCGCTTACCGTCCACCAGCACCTCGCTTCAACCAAAACAACCCATCTCGTCCAACCAATTGTCACCAAGGAGGTAATTCCACTTCATTCGCCACACCTACTAGCCAATATCCAATGCTACACTTGCCTCCAGTATGGCCACATCTCACGCAACTGCCCGCAGGCAATTGGGAATGAGTTCCAGCATGCTCCAATGTGAGTACTGCCCGTACTCCGCCAGCAGGACAAGCAAGAGCAGCTCCAGCTGTTAGTGCTCAGGCCTCCCATGCCACCAACTTCAGAAGAGGGCGCGTCAATCATGTGCAAGCCAAATCAGCTCAGGCAGCAACGGAAGTTGTGATTGGTACGTTTCTCTTAAATCTTACCCCCGCTACTGTATTGTTTGATTCTTGTGCTTCGCACTCTTTATTTCAGAAAGAATTGTGGGTAGAAATGGACGGGAAACCCATACATTAAAATCACCAATGAGAATCCACCCACCAGGAGGTGAAATTCAGGCAACCCGTATATGTCCAAACTTGTCTTTGGAATTTCAGGGAGTCACCTTTTCGGTTAGCCCCATTGTGCTTCCCACACAAAAATTAGATCTGATTCTTGGCATGACTTGATTGTCTAAGCACCATGGTCGTATAAACTGCGCCAATAGGACAGTGACCCTAGTAGGTCCAAATGGCAAAGATGTAACCCACACTATGGGTAGGTTATTAAAAAGGAGAGCCACCGTGAGCAACGTGCAAGCTGTCACTCCTGAAAATGTGCCGGTAGTAAGTGAATATCCAGAGGTGTTTCCTAAAGAATTACCCAAAATGCCACCTTACCGAGAGATAGAGTTCTCCATAGAACTAGCACCCGATACGGCCCCCATTGCCAAGAGACCCTACAGAATGGCAGCCAACGAGCTCACTGAAGTAAAAAGGCAAATAGAAGAGCTACAAGCTCTGGGTTTTGTGCGTCCCAGCACTTCCCCTTGGGGAGCCCCTGTACTTTTGGTAAAGAAGAAAGATGGATCCGCACGTATGTGTGTAGATTATCGGGCACTGAATGAAGTAACCATAAAGAATAAGTACCCACTTTCACGAATCGATGATCTCTTTGATCAACTAGCAGGAGCCAAGGTATTCTCCAAAATAGACCTCAGGTCAGGGTACCATCAATTAAAGATTAGGCCTCAAGACATCTCAAAGACTGCCTTTTCAACTTGTTATGGCCTATATGAGTATACCGTCATGTTATTTGGATTAACCAATGCTCCCGCATTCTTCATGACATTGATGAATAAAGTCTTTATGGAATACCTAGATAAATTTGTCGTGGTATTCATAGATGACATTCTAGTATACTCCAAGAGCCCCCATGACCATGCCAACCATCTTCGAGCAGTACTAAGTAAGTTAAAGGAACATCGGCTGTACGCCAAGGTCTTCAAGTGTGAGTTCTGGTTGGATCGAGTCACATTTCTTGGTCATGTGATAACCTCGGAAGGAGTAGAAGTTGACCCTGAAAAGATAGAAGCTGTGGTAACTTGGCAAGCTCCAACCAATGTCATAGAGATTCGGAGTTTCTTAGGACTTGCTGGTTATTACCGTAGATTTATAGAAGAATTCTCCAAAATTGCCAAGCCAATGACGGAATTGCTTAAGAAGGAGAAGAAGTTCGAATGGACCCCCGCCTGTGAAAGAAGTCCTCAAGAACTAAAGATGAAACTCACTATGGCCCTAGTGTTAATATTACCTGATATTAGAAAGGACTTCGAGATCTATTGTGTCGCATCAAGAAGAGGCCTAGGTTACGTTCTGATGCAGGACCGTAAGGTAGTTGCCTATGCGTCAAGACAGTTACGACCTCATGAGCAAAACTACCCTACCCATGATTTGGAATTAGCAGCCATAGTACATGCTCTAAAGATTTAGAGACATTATCTCCTAGGTAACAGATGTGAAATATATATGGATCATAAAAGTTTAAAGTATATATTCACCCAGACCGAGCTGAATCTAAGGCAAAGAAGATGGCTTGAATTGATAAAAGACTATGATGTAGGCATACATTATCATCCTGGTAAAGCTAATGTAGTCGCAGACGCCTTAAGCCAAAGAGCTTATTGTAACTGGATATCTGTACCAGTCAACCAAGATCAGCTCTGTAGGGAATTTGAGAAGTTTCACCTCGCTATAGTACCACCAGGTACCTTAGCCACCCTAGAAGTGCAGCCTACCTTGGAATCTCAGATCCACAAAGCCCAAGAAGGAGATGAAGAGATAAAACAGTTGAAGGAAGGGTTGAGCCAAGGAAAGGATTCAGCATTCAGAGTTGATGATCAGGTTACTCTATGGCTCGATCGTAGGATTTGTGTCCCAAACAAAGGGGACATTAGGGAGCTAATCTTGAAAGAAGCTCATGAATCAGCCTATTCCATTCATCCCGAAGGAACTAAGATGTATCAGGACTTAAAATAAAATTATTGGTGGTCTGGAATGAAAAGAGATGTCACTGGGTATGTCACCAAGTGCGACACATGCCAACGAGTAAAGGCAGAACACATGAGACCTATCGGATTATTACAACCTCTTCACACCCCTAAATGGAAATGGGAAGAAATAGGCATGGATTTCATCACCGGATTACCCTGTACTCAACAAGGGTATGACTCCATATGGGTGATCATAGATAGACTGACTAAGGTAGCTCATTTCCTACCAGTCAAGACTACTTTCATTGGCAAACAGTTGGCTAAACTATACATGAGTCGCATAGTATGTCAACACGGTGTACCCAAGAAGATAATATCTGACAGAGGTACCCAATTCACTTCAAAATTTTGGGAAAAGATTCATGAAGCTCTAGGGACCCACCTTAACTTTAGCACAGCATATCACCCTCAGACTGATGGACAAACAGAACACGTAAATCAAATCCTAGAAGATATGTTGAGGGCATGTGCCCTGGAATACAAGAGGACATGGGATTTGTGCTTACCCTATGCTAAATTTTCTTACAACAATAGTTATCAGGCCAACATTCAGATGTCACCAAATGAAGCAATATACGAAAGAAGGTGTCGAACTCCGCTAAATTGGGGTACCACTAGACCCAATCAAGTATTTGGGCAAGAGATCATTGAGACAGCAGAAAATCAAGTAAAAGTAATACGAAGCTGACTCCAAGCAGCACAGAGCCATCAGAAGAGCTATGCTGACAATCATCGTTGACACCTAGAGTTCAAGGAAGGAGATCATGTATACCTAAAAGTGTCACCTTTGAGAGGTGTTCAAAGATTTGGAATCTCTGGGAAGCTTGCGCCTCGATACATAGGACCATATCCTATTATCACCAGGTGAGGAGAAGTAGCCTATCAACTAGAATTGCCTGCCTCATTGTCAGGAGTGCATGATGTGTTCCACATCTCACAACTCAAGAACTGTCTGAGGATTCCCGAAGAACAAGTACCTTTGGAAGATGTGATCCTCGAAGAGAACCTGACCTATGAAGAAGTTCTGATTCGAATCCTAGATGAGAAGGAGAGCAAGACCAGAAGGAAGATAACTAAGTTCTATAAAGTACAGTGGAGCAATCATACCGAAGCCGAGGCTACATGGGAAAAAGAAGAGCACCTACTGGCAACTTACCCCGAGTTCTTTCAGGAATGGCAAAATCTCAGAACGAGATTTCTTTAAGGGGGGTAGGTTGTCAGCCCTGTGCCCGTGCCATGCCATCACCGTGCCGCTCGCCGTGCTCACGCCCACGCCAGCTCCATCACGCCATGCCTGCACCACCGTCACGCCACGCCTATACCTAGACCACACCCGTCCTATGCCCGCGCCACGCCTGAACCACGCCATCACGCCGTGTCAACCCGCTGCACCAAGCCGTGTGCCCCCGATCTATAGGGCCCACCGCTAACTCACATCGCCGCCATATTCCCCGCCATACTAGCATGCCATCCCTTTCATCATCACGCCGGCCACACATCGCCCGTTCCTTCGCCACTGCTCGAACGTCCCATCACAAGCCGAGCGCACCCCTCACACATGTGCTGACGCCATCACCGCCTCACCATCTATGCCAACCAATCGTGCATCGACACACCTTTGGCCGTTGTAACCACCTCACTGCACCCTCAAGCCTCGTGCCACCAGCTCAACCCTATGCCACCAGCTCAGCCCCACGCCGCTCCCCACCACACAATGTCCCATCACCGAGCCACCACTTCTCTCTCCCGATCCACATACAAGAGCTCTCGGGCTCCCATTCCTCACTCACGCACACTCCCTTCACTCCACTCTCCTCCACCCGAACCCCACCGGAGCTCCTGAGCCGTGGTTATCCCAGATTCCACCGGATTCGCTCGCTGCTACCGTCAGTAAGCCTCGATCCCCCCTCCGTACTATTCCATTGCTCAAACCCAAGGCTAGAACGTGACCCCTATGTCTCGATGTACCTGTTTGTGCAGCTCGGATCGCCGGATTTTGTCCTGGCCAGAAACCCCCAATTTCCTTCGCCGATCGTCGCCCGTTGTCGACCCCCACTCAAGGTACCTCCATTTCCCAATTACTTTCTGCAGTAGTACCGCTATAACCCATAGATCGTGTTCCTGGCACTAGTTCGGGCCATCGGCCACCGTAGCTCGCCGGCGATGAACCCCCCTTTTTCGCTGTTCGGCTCACCGTCACCAACCCAATAGGGACACCCGTAGGCTAATCAGTGTACACTAGTGGTCCCGTAGTACCCTGTAGATGGTTCAATCGAGCCCCGATGGCCGATTGGAGCTCCACCGCCGCCAACCTAAACCACCATCCTCGCAGCCGTAAGCTCAAACGGTAGCCCTAATCTCGAATCCCACCATTCGATAGCTTCATCTAGACCTAAGTTAGCTCCTTGTAAAATTTTGTGCTGGTCGGTGCATCGAGAAGTGAGATCGGAGGCGGAGAAGTTCTGGCCATCTGCTGCCTTTTTCCTCCTCCTGCCACACGCACGAGATCTGCTCTGTGCTGCTGATAGAGCGGGCCTATGTGTCAGCCGTGGCGTGCATCGATGTCACTGGCTTCGCAGCCCCATGTGTCGGCCCTAACAGCCAGAGCCCACGTGTCAGCCGCCGAGCCGCACGGCCAGGCGCGTGCACGTTTCGCTCGCTACGCTGCGTTGGCTTGGGCCGGCCAGTTCGGCACAACTGTACAGTGTAGTTTTCCTTTTTCTGAATTTTATTTATGTTGGCCTATTTGCACAATAACTTTTATTTATTTCCAGAATTTGTTTAAAGCTTTAGAAAATTGTAGAAATTTCATTTTAACTCTGATTAGCTCTGTTTAAATTTCTAAAAATTTCTAAAATTCTAAACTTTATCTTAGGACTAGTTAAAATTATTTTCTCGATGTGCTTGAATGCCTTGATTATGCAATGTTATTTTTGCACTATAATAGTTAGACCCAAAGACCTGTGAGACATCGACTCCGAGTATCCGGACTATTATCCGGAGCAAGGCAAGTCCCCTCCTTTGATCATGTTGATCCCATATTGTTAAAATAAATTTTACTGTATGCATGATTAGGACACACACACATACACTTTAACTAATGACGATCGCCCGCGCGATTAAGTCAAGTAAAACCTAAAATTTGTTTCACATAGCCTTCCTTTGTGATGTTGTGCTTGTATGCCCTTGATAACCTTGATGATTAATACAACTTCATCCTATTATTGTGATAGGTTGTATGGAATCAAATCATGTCTTTAAACTTTTTAGATACTTATATGCTTCCATATACCATGTTTGTGAAATGTTGAATGACTGTGTGTAGGATGAAAAACTGGGATTTGGAAAAAGTATTACGAAAATGGTACCAAGTACCAATGGTTGAAAACAAAGGAAAAGAAGGGTTTTTGGATAAAAACTTGTCATGTGGGATCGTCGCCATTGTGGCCTGGTTTCATATGATGCATAAGGACCAATTCCTTGGAGAACTACATCATGCACCACAATTGTGCAACTTTACGAGTATCATGGCTCTGCCCCTGGTTTAGTAATTAGTAGACTTAGGATAGCCTGTACTTGCCGGGGATGAGGGATCGCCGAGGTGGCTCTTGTTTAGAAAATTTGCCGATGTGGCGGCCCTAAGTGGTGTTTGCGAAAGGTGTGATAGAGGTTGAGCACCTACGGGGTTCCTGAGGAAAGGAGTCGAAGACTGCCTATTCCTTGGTCGTGGACCCATTCAGGCGACAATGTAGTATCCTAGGTCAGCTTAAGAAAGTCCTTGTCAGAAACCTCCTCTACTACCGGGGTAGTAGGACTAAGCTCGTGTCGTAAGGGTAAAGCGTACACCTTCAGCTGAAGTCCAATCTATTTGAACAGTCATGCCCACGGTCATGGGCGCGTGCATTGATGACTTGCCCATGCGTAGTGTTTGGTTGGTTTTTGCAAATAAATACATTTTTGGGATGAAAAGCGTTACCAGAGTACGCCTTCGTGGTGTATGGCCAGCCTTAGTGGTTGGCAAAGAGCCTGTGTGGCTCGGGAAGTCGAAAGGCTTTATAGTGAGAGGGTAAGGAATCAACCCTAGGTGGAGAGATAAAACGTTTTTAAAGAAAAAGATGATTTGAAAGATAAAGATAAGAAGAGAAAGTGTAAGAGGAATGTGTGGAAGGGTTATTATGGAAAAATGATTGGTGAATTGAGAAATTTGAAGGATTATTATGGAAAAAGGACTGGCGATGGATCGAGCTGAGAAGTTTGAGAAGGAGAAAGGTGTTTTTAAAACACCGGGTTCGCTCGGGAAAACTTGATCAACGTATTTTACTTTACTTTAATGTTTCGATTAAGGTTGGGACCTCAATCAAAAAGGGTATACTTAGAATTTTACCATGCATGCTTGTTTAAATTAAACCATAAGCCATCATTGTTCCCGAATGCATCTATATTCAATCCTGGGACTTGTTGAGTACCTCCTGTACTCATTCCTCCCTCATCACCTCCAAACTATGAAGACCTCAAAGATGAGAACTACGCCGCTGCCATGGGAGTTGAAGGAGTTGAGGAAAAAGAGTACCGCGAAGAGTATGGTTCCAGTCCTTGTTTCCAACTAGGAGTAGTAATAGTGTTTTGAATAAAAGATGTTGGCTTCCGCCGTTGAACATTGATGTAATGACTAATACCCGTGAGATATGCCTCTTACGGCGTTTGTAATAAATTTCAATACTATGTGTCGCCATGAGCTACTGACAAATTGATAAAATGTCAGAGATGATGTGGAGTCATTTGTAAAGTGACCCTTCACCTGGTATTAGCCTAGTCTGTATGGGACGGGGCGTCACAACATTGCATGAACAAAATATAGGAATAATAATATTAGCACATAATGAGAAATCATTGCATGAACAAACTTGTGAAAATAAAAATAAATAAACCTAATTGTCACACATATCCTCATAGTAAAAGCATCATCTTCATTGAGCAAATATTTCACAAATTATCCACAAAGCAATATTTTCACAAATTATCCACAAAGCAACATATTCACAAATTATCCACATATTCACCAAGTCACAAACCCTAGTCATATCGGTGACAATAACTTGAAATCTAGACAAGTGTTTTGCCAAATTATCAGTGATGGGCGATACTTGTTGCCCGTCACTAATGACGTAGCAACACTGACGGGCATTGCGTTGCGCCCGTCACTGATAATTTGGCAAAACACTTGTCCAGATTTCAAGTTATTGTCATAGATATGGCTTGCCATAAAAATTCATTGCACATATATTACATACCCAAATTAGTACTACTTCCATAAATCACCCACATCTCAGTATTTCAACTTCTATTCCACATAGATTACACAACTTAGTATAAGTACATCTTACACTTAAAAGACAAACATACACGAAATTACAATGAATAGTGATCATCGCAACCCAACACTTGTATATATACAATTTAACCTTTACACCTTCTGTTTTCTTACTTTCTTAACGTACAATTCTTTAAAATGGTCAGAGCACAGGTACAGAGTCTTCTCGTCTAGTTTAACATGTGGCATAATTGAGGTGGCGAAAGGAGGTATCTCATCAAACTGATTGTACTCGTCCTCATCAACAACATTTTCAACAGCCACAATCCATCTTTTTCCAGCTAGGACAATATGAAGCTTCTTATTTGTCATATCAGGCACATAAAATACTTAAGCAACTTGTTTAGTGAGCATGAAAGTTTCTTCTTTATAGCCAACCTGAGTTAGATTGACACTAGTGAATCCGTACTTGTCGACCATAATGCCTTTTGTTCCATTAACCAAGTGGCATCAAAACAGATGTACCTTGAACCCTAGGTAGTCAAGTTCCCAAATCTCCTCTATCTATCCATAATATGTACTCTTTACATTATTGTTGTCGTAGGCATCTATATGAACACCACTGTTCTGGTTTGTGCTTTTGCTATCTTAATCAACTGTGTAGAATATATAACTATTTATATGATAACCTTAATATATTGTAACAGTGTATCCGATTCGCTCACTAGGGTTTTCGATCGTGTGATCCAAACTCAAAACTAGCTGTTGAACCTTTTCATGTATTGTTTTGTGATCTAAGCTTCGGTGCGAGATGGGTTCTCGATAGAAAGCATGTGATTATGCTCAATGATGTATGGTGACACTTCGCTCGATTGTTACAACACGAGAAAATGAGCTTGATCATATGCTATTAGATCTGGAGTGAGTGATTGTTTGCCCAGGATTCCTTGACCTGCTAGTCTACCATCATGGCGAGAGTGAGGCACACCAATTGGGTTATCCAGGTCTGTGTACTCGACACACCACTCTACTACCTCCTCGCTAGAGTAACCCTTTGCGATGCAACCCTCGGGTGCAGAACGGTTCCTAACATACTTATTTAGAACACCCATGTACCTCTCGTACGGGTACATCTGATGCAAGAAAACAGGCCCAAGAAAAAACTTTCTTTGACGAGATGTGAGGTGAGATATACCATAATATCAAAGAATGATGGAGGATAGTACATCTCAAGAAGAGAGAGAGTCAAGAATTATTTTTTCTCTAGTTCTGCTAGCGCTGTTAGGTCGAGTACTTTCTGTTCAATTGCATTGAAGAAAAAAAACAGACTCATTATAGCCTCTCTTACCCTCACCGGTAACATATTTCTAATTCTGATAGCAATCATCTGAGTCAGCATCACATGACAATCGTAAGTCTTCATTCCACCAACCATCTTAAGCTCCTTTCAGGTTAACAAGTTTGCTGATATTCGACGAGTAACCCGATGGAACTTTAATGCTATGCAAGAATTTATAAAACTCCTTCCTCTCCTTCCTAGAAAGGGTGATGCAAAATAGAGACAAGAACTTTCCTCTATCTATCTGCTGTGAATGTAGCTCCGGTCATAAACCCATTTTCTCAAGATCCGCTCTAGCATTCTCATGATCTTTTGTTTTGCCTGGCATATTTAGCGTTGTTCCGAGGAGACTGTCACACATGTTTTTCTAGACATGCATTGTATCAATGGAATGGCGAACATCCAGGTATTTCTAATATTTAAGCTCCCACAAAATTGACTTCTTGTTCCACATTCCATCACAACTGTTGGAAGGACGTTTTCGCTTGCCGAGTATAACATTTATGTCCTTTATCTGGTGATATACCTCTGTGCCTCTGAAATGCCTAGGAGGTCCTCCTTTCTTCATGGTGCCATC
This sequence comes from Zizania latifolia, assembly GCA_000418225.1. Taxonomy (NCBI): domain Eukaryota; kingdom Viridiplantae; phylum Streptophyta; class Magnoliopsida; order Poales; family Poaceae; genus Zizania; species Zizania latifolia. Next base: position 794,099 of record KE371185.1, on the reverse strand, counting down.
AAACTGCAGCTTTATTCTTCTATATAGGTGTTTCATTGGAAAAAAACATCGATGGCACATGTATATTGTTTTCTTAGAATGGTTTAACCATGTGCTCGATGTTTCCTCCAAGCACTGTGGGCAAGATTCACCTTTCCTTTTGTTTTGTTCAGACAAGTTACGATAAGCCGGCAGGTCATTTATTATGACAAATAACATGGCATGTAGCTGGAAGTACTCCCGGATGTACTCGTCCCAAACCTCAACACCTACATGCCATAGAGTTTTCAGATCATCCACTAAGGGTCTGAGGTACATGTTGATGTCGTTGCCAGGTTGTTTAGGACCAGAGATTAAGCTCGACAACATGATATATTTACTCTTCTTACAAAGCCAAGGTGGAAGGTTGTATATAGACAGTAACACTAGCCATGTGTTGTGCGCACTGCTCATGTTACCAAAGGGGTTCGTGCCATCCATACTTATGGCAAATCTAATATTCCTGCAATTGTTAGCAAACCATCGAAATGTGTCGTTAATTGTTCTCCACTGAGCAGAATCTACTAGGTGTCGTATCATCGAGTCGTTCTTACCACCCTCTTTGTGCTGCCTCAGTCATTTAGACTTGTTGGCATTTGCAAACATCTGCTTCAGACGGGGGATTACAGGAAAATACCATATCACCTTTCTCAGAACTTTTCTTCTCTTGCACCCATCATCTAGTTCATCATCGTCTTTTCTATTCTTGAATCGATGTGTCCCACATGTTGGACATCTGTTAAGGTCTGCATACTCTCCACAAAACAGAACATAATCATTCCTACATACATGTATTTTCTCTATGTCCAACCCTAGAGGACATACGATCTTCTTAGCACCGTACACGGTGGTAGGCACCTTATTCTCTTCTGGCACCAGGTCCCTCAGTAAATTCAGTAATGCTTTAAAACTTACATCGGACCATCCGTATGTCACCTTCATTTGTAGCAATGTTAGAATAGTGTATAAGACCGTGTGCTTCTCTTTGCAGCCAAGATAGATCAGTGTTTTTGAGTCTCGAACAAGTTTTTGGAATTGGACAAACTCTCCTTTAGAATATGCATCTTGTTCCTCCGCATCATGCACCATCTGATCAACATTGTCCACTATATCAGTATAGTTATCTTTATTAATTCCTAAAATATCATTGTCGCTCATGTAATCTGTAATATCATGATCTACTTCGCCATCGTTTTCTCCTTCTTCGTCATGCTTGTTCCATATATGATATCCATTCTTGAATTAACGTCTTAGCAAATGGTCGTAGACATATTATGAATTTAGAAACTTCTTCTCGTTCTTACAGTCATAGCATGGACATCACATTACAGTCTTTCTATTAGCTTCCATGTGTACTGTAGCAGTACTCAAAAGATTTCACTCCACTAAAGTATTCATTGCAAGTACGGCAATCAAGATACATCCAGCTCCTTGTTGTTGGCATCTACAAAATTATCAAAAAACAACCATCATATATATCCAAGTTTATGACTTGCGGCAATTAAAGCATGCTTTGGGCACTAATAGGCAAGGATAGGTCCTAAAACCCATCTGAGGATGTGCAGCCCGCATAGCTTGGCCACGTGGTCCCATAAGGTTCCAGAGAGAATTTTGGTAGCATCTCACCGCTGTTCTTCAAATACACATCTCGACTTGGGGTTGAGAGGGTTGTGTATCCGGAGAACAACAGGGAGACACCACCGAAACTCTCTTTAGAACCATACAGGACCACGTGGTCTAGCTACGTGGGCCGCACATCCCCGAACTATCCAAAGCGCGTGGATAATTCGGGAGCATCTTCCTATAAATATGGCCAGTTGCCCGGTCATATTTATAATCCAACACTCCCGAACGGGAGACGACGTAATCGGTTGCGCGACTCTAATAATTACTCATATAAAAATTTGTAACAAAATTAATTCGATCATAACTAGCAAATTAAAGATCCATTAGTTGTTAATTCACTAATTATTTCACTTTGTTCAACATATATATATATTACAAAAATATGATAGTGGATTAATATTGGAGAAAAAATATATCTTCGACCAGATGTTTGTGCTAGCGGCGATAGGGGGCAGCGCACCGGAGCATGTAATAGTATGGGTCACCATCCCACGCACGCACGTGCTGTAGTGGTCGGCCGGTCGATGGCTGAGGACTTAACTGTGGCCGATCGGTAGTTATGGGACAACGGTGAAGTCGGCGGTGGGTGAGAGAAATAATTGCGAAGCTCGGTGTCTGAGGTCCTTAAATACTTATCATTAGTGACGGTTATCCCTAAAATGATGTCACTAACGGTGGCTTTAGGGTTGCGAGCACTTTAGTGATGCAGTTAAAATAACACGCGTCACTAAAGATCACACCCTATAGTAACGGGTGGTACTGTGACCCGTCACTAATGGGGGTATCCCTCTTTAGTGACAGGTGGCAACATAACCCGTCACTATAGGGGGCCTCTTTAGTGACGGGTCTCAACATGACCCGTCACTAATGGGGGTGCCCCCTCTTTAGTGACGGGCCACATTATAACCCATCACTAATAATGCAACATTACTGACACGTGTAAAATAGTCCATCACTACAAGTGTATTACTGGCATCAGTCATTGATCCGTCAGTAAAGCTCCGCCACTAAAGACCAATTCTATGGTAGTGATAATCGAATTGATCGAATCAATATTTGTGATAACCCTGTTGCTAACTAAGTATCAATGACTAGCAGAGTGCCCATGCGTTTCAACAGGAACATAGGATCCAAACATATTTTTCATATCACTTACTTACATGAACATAACCAGATATCAGAAAATAGTATCATATCTGTCTGATATGGCCAGATACAATGATACAACCCGATACATCACTACCTAAAAAAGGTTATTACTGATGGGTCATAAAAGTCATTAGTAATGGGTATCATACCCGTCACTTTTATCACGTCAGTAATGACCTATCATTAGTGACCGGTATACACCCGTCACTAATGGTCCACCTTTAGTGACAGACAAACATTTATACCCGTCACTAATGATCCACCATTAGTGACAAGTATAGATGTATGCGCGTCACTAAAGGTCACATTTAGTGATGGGTAACCTTTAGTGACGCGCATACATCTATGCCCGTCACTAAAGGTGGACCATTAGTGGTGGGTATAGATGTTCACGTGTCACTAAAGGTTGATTTTTTTATTTTAGATCTGTTCTATATAGCTTCGTTTAGTTTCTTTCAGTTTAAATGAGGTGACGATTAGATCCACGGTGGTCGTGGAGGGGCTATTTCCATCATGTTCGTTATTGTTCCGATGTGCTTTCCATATGGTCATTATCGGTGAGGCCTCTACCCCGAGCCACTATAGAGGAGGAAAGACGATGATAAAGAAGAAGAAGGAGATGAGGAGGAGAGCAGGCAGTAGGATTTGGTGAAGCAATGGCAATAACTATGTATCCTTTGTTGAAGCAGCTCAATACCAAGAAACTCATCGTCAGTTGGAGCACGAGGTGATGCCGATCACTATCGGGTTAATCTTGCAGTGACGCCGACCACCATCAATAGAGCTCGAGATGACAATGGTAAAGATCAAGTAGAGAGAGCAAGGGAGAGAAGTGTAGAATGGTTGAGAGTAGAGAATGAAGAGAGGAGACGGGGCTTTATAATAGTGTGTGTGTGTGTTTTTGGGCTAGTGTTCTTTTGTCCGCCCAAATTTTCAAAAATTTTCATATGCACCGGTCTTTAGTGACGGGTCTAAATATTCACGCGTCACTAAAGATAGGTCTTTAGTGATGGGTCTAGATATTCATATGTCACTAAAGGTAGGTCTTTAGTGACGGTGTAGATATTCACGCGTCACTAAAGGTAGCTCTTTAGTGACGGGTCTAGATATTCACGCGTCATTAAAGGTCGATTTTTTCTATTTTAGATATGTTCTATATAGCTGCGTTTAGTTTCTTTCAGTTCAAATGAGGTAACGATTAAATTCAAGGTGGTAGTAGAGGGGTACTTCCCATCATGTTTGTCGTCGTCTTTAGGTGCTTTCCGTGTGGTCATTGGCTGTGACGCCACTATCCCGAGCCACAATAGAGGAGGTGAGGCGATGATGATGAAGGAGGAGATGATGTGACAACAAAGGAGAGCAGGTAGTGTTTTTGGGCTAGTGTTCTTTTGCCCGTCCAAATTTTCAAAAATTTTATATACGCTAGTCTTTAGTGACAGATCTACAGAACATACGTCACTAAAGGTAGATCTTTAGTGCTAGGTCTTACAGGACACCCGTCACTAAAGGTATGTCTTTAGTAATGGACCTCAACACTATCCATCACTAAAGATCAGTTTAGAATTTGGCAACTCATTAGTGATGGACATCGTTGAGGCTCGTCACTAAAGCTAGATCTTTAGTGACAATTGTAAACACATCCGTCACTAAAGATATATTAGTGACGTGTGTCTTTTATCCATCACTAAAAGTCATTTGTGTGGTAGTGCATCCCGATACGTGTATCGAGAAGTATCGAATTAATTTGATTTAAAATAGATAATTTGATTCGCGATACATGATCAATACATGCCGATACGTGCGCTCGATATGCTGGCCCCAACCCTAGTTGTACAAATATCTCTGTGCCTCTTCTTGTGGCAAGTAAGGGAGGGAGAGGAGAGAAAGG
>KE371185.1:771488-789393 GCA_000418225.1 Zizania latifolia | reverse complement strand
TGTTGATCTAGTAGAGAGAACTCCAACATCTAGTGGCTGCTCACCCATCATCTAACAGCCTCCATACCATAAGTTTGGCTGCTACATTGTTGCTTTTGTCTTTAACTCTCTGTTTCTTAACATGTTCTTTTGCAATGTTGCTTTCTTGTTTTTAACTATTTATTTCTTCTTAAGGTATTTTTATTTGAGAAAAAAATAAAAATATATTTATATATATTAGATGTGCCGGTGTATCTTGTTTTTAAGGATTTGGTGTATCAACATATCTCCGTATCCATATCACATAACGGTGATATATAGGCTAAGTTCTCTATGCTTTGTTTTAGTACTTTTGGAAACAATTATACCTTAGGTTTTCGGTGTCATTTATTGTTTGTATGTGTAAGCAAAGAGTAAACATATTTTATTTTTTGTCTACTGTCATTGCCACTATGAACAATAAAAACGTGTTGGTTCTATTGTGATTCCGTTTTACTATTTTAGGATAGTTATATCAATTTCCTAGGTTTATTGGTTTTGTTGTGATTCTATTTTATGCTTACGTAGGATGTGTGGTGAATTTGGCGTTTGTGTGATTTTGGTCTAAGAATATTCATCTATCGGAGATGCTCTTATTGCCACTGAGATAACTAAAAATGAGTTATTAGTTGTGTATTTGGTTGGTCTCATTTTAACCCGTATCAAATTACAGTGCTAAGAAAAAATATTACTCATGTTTAGTTGGGCTACACTATAATCGAATCTACGGAAACTGTTACCGAGCCTAATGGAATCAGGATTACAGCCCAAATGCAGGGTAACCCTTTACCGATATGGAGTGCGACGCCTTCCCCTCTGCCTTCCTCGCAAGCCGCCATCGCAGATTGCCTTCTCGCGCGTGCCGCCTGCCAGCGTCTGGACTGCTCGTGCACGCCGCCAGCAGCTGGCTTCCTCGGGCACGCCATCTGCCAGCGGCTGGACTCCTCGCTCGTGCTAACGACCGGCCTCCTCATGTGCCAGTGACTTGATTCCTTGCGCCACCAGCGACCGGACTCCTTGTGCCACCAGTGACTGGACTGCTCGCGTGCTCCACCAGCTGGACTACTTGTGCGCGCCTGGCTAGACTCCTCGTGTGCGCCACCAAAGGCTAGACTCCTCACGCGCGCTGACCTACGGTGCTCCTCGCGCATGCCGCTAGCAGCGCTACTCCTCGCTGGTGAGCGCCAGATCTCAAATTTTCTCTTTGCCTGTTAACCTATCTTCTCTTCTCAGATCTGAAATTTTCTCTAATCGTCAGTTTGTTTGAAGAAAAAATTGGGGGATCCACTGCTGGCCGCCACCTTGCTCCACTCGCCAGATCGACTCCCCTTCAGTGCCCAATCTCCTCCCTACAGTGAAGGTACGAGATGATTCTTGATCATACCTATAGAAGAGATAGCTCACCCAAAATCAAATGATGGTGTACAGAAACAAGTTTATATGGGTTATGCACTTGTCCGATTCTGTTCGGTTCTTGCTTTGTTGATCCTGACACATATCAAATGGTTTCCCTTTAACTGCCATGTGAAGCTGCTGTAGTTTGTTATTGCAGTTGAGATGAATTTTATGTATCCACGATGAAATGATCATATTTGTCATCCATGTTGCAACTTGTAAACTGGTTTCTGTTTGTGTTCTCTTGTAAAACCTGAAGGTTCACTCAGGAGTTATTACTGTTTATCCAAGGTCTTTTTTACCTCTTAAGATGTTTAGTTCTTTTGGCGATCATTAGTATGTCTAATTAATTCAATACACTGATAACTGGCAAGTGAATGTTGAGTAATGTAATCTGAACCAAACTCAATAATTAGTATGTCTGATTAATTCAATACGCTGATAACTGGCAAACATATTACTAATCTGACGGAGTAATAGTAGACATTCCATTTATAGTTTGTTATCCTTTTGGAATGAAATGCATTGGCACTGAAGAACTTGAGATGCTATATCTGATCTTTTTTCATTGCCTTACAAATCTTCTGGTATCTTAAAAATTTTCTTAACTATTTTTTAATTATTATGGCTCGTCTTCCGTTAACTATGAAAACATGAAGGAGAAATATGGCTACTAGAAATACGGTGGTAGTTATTATGCTAATGTACTATTACATATTATTACTGTTTGTAATTCAATATAAGAGGAAGTGTTGGAAGTTAGAGAGGAAAATCAGTATTAGAGAACTTAGAAGTCAGTGGTTATTCCAACTTATTGAAGAGAGCGACACTGCTTCTATAAGCCAGCTTCGAATGGATAGGAGAACATTTCATATATTGTGTAATATGCTAAAGGATGTCTGTGGTTTAAATGGCACAAAAAATATGCCTATAGGAGAGATAGTAGCTTTATTTTTATACATACTGGCCCATTATTTGAAAAATAGAACGATTGGAGAATTCTTTTTTCGAAGTGGTGAAACCGTAAGTAGGCAATTCAACTTATGCCTTTTAGCGGTTCTAAAGCTTCACCAACTTCTTCTCAACAAACCAGAACCTATACCTAAAGATTGCACTGATATTAGATGGAAGTACTTCAAGGTAATAGAATTTAAAAGAGGTTACATTTCACTTCTATTAATAGGATTAATATTGTAGTAATATTTTTGTGGTCGTATTTTATGTTGTAGAATTGCCTAGGTGCTTTGGATGGTACACATGTAAAGGTAATTGTCCCGACAAAGCTAAAAGGGAGGTATAGGTCAAGAAAAGGAGATATTGTCACAAATGTATTAGGTGTTTGTGCACCGGATATACAATTTATTTATGTATTGCCTAGTTGGGAGGGTTCAGCATATGATGGGCGTGTGCTTCGTGATGCCATCTCAAGGCCGGATGGGCTACGTGTCCCTCAAGGTGAGTTAATTGTTCAATCATTTTTTAACCTGCTTAATATGCCACACAATTATATTGACATTCTTTTTAGTTGTAAAGGTTGCTATTATCTTGTTGATGCGGGTTACACAAATGCAAAAAAAAAAAAAAAACTTCATATCAAGGCCAAAGGTACCATTTAGGAGGTTTCACTACACAAAGCTTACCAAATAGTGCAGAGGAGTATTTTAACATGAGACATGCAAGTGTTAGTAATATTACAGAGAGGGCTTTCGAAAGACTGAAAGGTCACTGGGGCATTTTGAGAGTTACCTCCTATTTTTCTATCAAAACTCAATGCAGAATTATAATGACATGTGCTTTGTTGCACAATTTGATTCTGCAAAATATGTCTATAGATCCTCTTGAAAGTGAGAAATCAATGTAGGATGTATCAATGGATATTACTGAGGGAGAAGCTAGTGAACCTGAATTTATCATAGCTATCTCAACATCAAATGAATGGACTAATTTTCGGAACAGTCTTGCTCAGGGGATGTTTAATAGCTATAGGGCTTCTAGTTCTCATTGCGGTTTGTATTTTAATGGATGATTATTATGGATAGCTTGTTTCTTGATTTTCTAATTCGATGCCAATTAGGAACTAAAATACAAATTATTGTTGCAGTTATGGATCATGTTATAAGCTCAGGCATTGTGCGTGGAAGAGGTAAAAATAAAAGGATTTGGACTTGTTATGAAGATGATCAGCTTGTCAAGGCACTATATGAGATATCTTTAGATCTGAAGTGGAAAGCTGAAGGGGGTTTCAAAAATGGGTATTGTCAAGTTTTGGAGAGTATGCTTGCAAAAAAAACTAGCTGGTTGTGGTCTCACCGCTGTTCCCGACATTGAGTCAAGGGTGAGGCACTTCAGGACCAAGTATGGATCGATCGAGGTCATGTTAGGAAAGAATGGTTTCTCATGGGATGACACTAGGAAGATGTTGCAATGTGAGAAACAATAGTATGATGATCATTGTAAAGTAAGTGGTTTTCTTTTTTGTCTCACTAGGATTATGTTTTTTGCTTTCAACAGTGTCCCTACATAGATATGGTAATTAATTGGTGTGCCTACATCTGTTTTTTATACTGTTCATATTTTCATATCTTGTTGGATGACATCTTTATCTTTATGTTGGTAGACTCGGTAGATCTGGATTTTCCACTTACTGTACTATTAGTCACTAATAATTTTCCAACTTTATACTTTTTATTTGTCATGAATCTCATGCTTACTGCACTATTAGTTAGTAATAATTTTCCAATTTATATGGTTTATTTGTCATGAATCTCACCCTATTTGAAAGGGTGTGAGCTCTTCATGTAAGGCATGTAATGGAAGGCTCATGAATTTTGGACTCTATTGACCAACACGAAAGAGACAATAAGAAAAACCAACAATGTTCACACACTCTATTCACCTACTGAAATTAGCTGTTGCAGTTTTACCGTCTATAACTTAATTTTACTTCAGATTTAGCCTCAGAATTCCACTCCCAATTGTATGATGATCAATCAAAGAAGATTTGCTGATTTGAGAATTATGTTCACCTGACATACAATCTTCTGGGTCCTGTTTTGCTTCAAGAGCAGTACTCAAAGCCACATGTTTTACAATTTTGTATCTGTTGCAATGCATGGGCATGATGCTAGTTAGTTTGTATGGTTGAAGTGCTAACTACTGTATATTTTTCTCTGAATTTATATCTGAAATGCTTACTTGATTGAAATCTCTTATCCATGATTGGATGCCTAATTGCCAATGCAATCACATATTTGTAGCAATTAGCTTTGATACATAGTAATAGTACACGTTTCTCTCGATTTAGATAGCAAACATATAAAATGATAGCTATGTGCTTATCAATGATTTATCACACTGTTGTATGTGTTCTGTCAATAGTGCTGTAAATAAGAAAATCTAGTGGGCATCGATATGATGTATCACCTAAAGCATCTTCTTTATTACTCATTTGTCTCACTATTATGTTGAAATTTCTCCTGTACTAGATTTGCTTAAGTATTTGATGCACATCTTCTCTATTTCTATAACTTTATAGAAAAATCATGAGACAAAAGGCTTGTATAGTATTGCATTCCCTTACTATGATACATTAGCTACAATATACGGAAGAGATATAGCCATAGGAGAATGAGCTGAAGAGGTTGGTGAAGTTGCAAATATGGCGAAAGAAATTATAGTTGAAGATGTAACAAATCATAATAATGTAGAAGAGAGAGTATGCATAGAAACACCTCGAAGGTGTGTTGATTCAACATCTTCATGCGCTAAGAAGCGTAAGAAAGATAATGGCAAGTTAAAGAATACCTCATCGGGTGACCATTTATTGGACATGTTTATAGAGGTTCAAGGTGAATTGAAGAGTGTTTCTAAGCATGTGGGTACAATGGCAGCATCTATAATGCCTGAGACTGATATTCAAGAGAAGGCAGTCTATAACACCCCAAGTATCCACATACCCGAGATGCCACACCAAGCATCAAAATTGTCTAAATCTAAAATTTATTCAAAATTTTGGCAAAGTCTCCCCTGCAATATGGACATCTACGACAGGCAGTTTATAAGATATTGACATACTAATCAACCACAACCTTAAAACTATAGCCAAACACTAACAAATGGTCCCATAGAAATAGCCATAACATAAATAATGACTCAAAGGTCCAAGTACGTTAATTAAACTACTTTATACATTAAAACTAACAATGAAGTAAATATTGTGCAAAGTGATGTGTGGTTGGAGCTTCTACATCCCGACCCAATGTTCTTATCGATGAGTACCTAAAAATATAAATGAAACGCAAAAGTGAGCAAAGAATACTCAACAAGTACAATATAGAACTAAATACAACTTATGCACCATATTCACACCAAGAATCAACAAGAACATTTTCTTTTTATTTGAAAAACGAGAAAACAAGAAATAGCAGTTTCCATCCAAAACGATCATGAATATCCTTTAGTATTACTGGTAAGCCGAGCGCTCACTCATAGGATCCTGAATGAAAAAACAAACAATACTCTATGGCTACACATGGAACTTGAACTTCCATAATAAAGAAACAAAGACATGAATTCTAAATGTTAGAATACATATTTTGAATAATTACGAGATAACATATCAATTGTATATAGGTAAATAACAAGACAGTTAAGGAGTATAATGTAAGGTATAAAAATATCCATTCAACACAAATTTAGTTCGTCATGCACTTGCCTTAACCATAGCGATAACCTAGATTTTTACTCGTTTTGCCAGAAGACTTCACACCTAAATCACAAAACAACACTCTGAAGACTATTATGCATAGGCACTATTATTCGGTATAAAAACTTTAAAACCCAAAACACCGGACATCTCGATAAAATACTAAAAACTTAGGCCCTTCGTTGTTTTAGATATAACTTTTAAACCGCTAATCCAAACTTAGTAAATAAGTATATCTTGAGCATCTATAGAAAATAACATATAATTTTCGTGTTATGCTCTAGGACTAACAACACATCCATCATCGCCAAATTAAAAGAAAACGACGTGTTGTACCAGTTTTGGGCCTGGCAGTAGCACTATTTTTAGCGTTTCTCTTAAACCGTTCATCCGAATCATATGAAACCAATGCCGTTAGAAATATATCGAATATACCTACAACTTTTATTTAGACTATGAGACCCGATTCCCAACGAATTAATACTAGTTTAAAAATACGGTTTCAGCCTAACGGGAGAATCAAATTTCTAAAATTTCCTGCGACCAATTCCACATCTATTTAAAATTTATACATCTAGGGACTACAAAGAGGTTACCCGTGCAACGAGAATCATCAATTTAAGAAGAATCGATGGTTGCCCCCCCAAACCCCAAATTTTCTCTCTCTTCTTCTCCCTTCTTCTCCTTTCTTCTCCCTTCTTCCCTTCCTGCCTTCTAATCTGCTTGACAACACGGGGAGCTAGTGGCGGCTCTTTGGAGGGAGGAGGCAGCGGCGCTGGGCAAAGTGGTAGGAGGCGGCGGCGCTAGGCAAAGGGGAAGGAGGCGGCGGCGCCGGGCAGAGATCGATCTGTTGCTAGCTGTTTATATATATAGCCAACCGCTAATCTAACGGCTAAAATTAAATCACCCGATATGACCTCATCCGGAACCCAATTTTGAGAAATAAATAAAAAAATGGAACCTACTCGACGAGCACTACGCAACCAGAGAACCCGATCGTCCATCGGAGCAAGGGTTAAAAAATGTATTTTTTGTACTTTTTATTAAAGCCTAGGTATTACACTCTCCCCCTTCAATCGAATTCACACTCGAATTCATCCTATTGTCTCTGGAATAACCAAACCGTATTTTTTTATATAAGGATCAAGGATAAGAACTCACCGGACTTAAACAACTCTAGATATTTTTCTTGCATCTGTGACTCCAACTCCCATGTCGCTTCCCATTCAGTTTGATGTTCCCAAAGGATCTTAACATATTTAATCATTTTGTGCCTCAATACCTTTTCAGATTCTCCCAATATTTGCACCAGACGTGACTCAAATGTTAAGTCTTGCTCAATGGTCACAGGCTCTAGGTTAATATGATGTTCCGGATCTTTTAGGTACTTGCGTAGCATGGAGATATGGAATACATTGTGCACACCCTTCATGGACTCTGGTAGCTCAAGGCGATACGCTAATGTCACCACTCGAGCCACTATCAAGAATGGACCAATATATCTCGGACTTAACTTGCCCTTCGTTCCAAATCTCACCACACCTTTTATGGGAGATACCTTAAGAAGTACCTGATCACCCACTTGAAATTCTAACTCTTGTCTTCTAACATCTACATAGCTCTTCTGTCTACTTTGTGCTGCAAGCATGTGTTGTCGAATCTCTGCTACCTGTTATGTGGTCTATTGAACCCAATCTGGTCCTAAGACAACTCTTTCTCCCACAGCATCCCAACAGAGTGGGGATCAACATTTTCTGCCATATAGTGTGCCACATATGGTGCCATCCGAATACTAGAATGGAAACTATTGTTGTAAGCGAACTCAACTAGTGGCAAGTGATCCTCCCAACTGCCCTTCCAAGAAAGAACACATGATCTTAGCATATCCTCTAGAGTTTGAATAGTACGCTCTGATTGTCCATCTATCTGTTGGTGAAAAGCAGTACTGAGCCTCAACTGCATGTCAAAAGCTTTCTGCTCACTTTCCTAGAATTTGGAAACAAACTTGGCATCCCTATCAGAAACAATCAAACAGGGCACACCATGCAACCTCATGACTCCACACATATAGATTGGTGCCAAGTCACTAGCTGAATTTATGGAGCGAATAGGAATAAAGTGAGCAGCCTTACTAAGAAGATCTATCACAGCCCAAATAGCATCCTTTCCCCATGGAGTACGAGGCAATCCGACAATGAAATCCATAGCAAGGTCATCCCAAGGCCACATGGGAACTTCTAGTGATTTTAGTTTTCCGGTAGGGTGTTTATGTTCGGCCTTCACTAGCTGGCATACTCCACATGATGCCACGTACTTTGCCACATCCACTTTCATCCTTTTCCACCAGTAACTCCTTTTTAAATCATGGTACATCTTGTTTTTGCTAGGGTGCACTGTATAGGGTGTTCGATGCGCTTCTCTTAAAATCTCATCTTTCACATTAGCTTTTTGTGGCACACATAAATGACCATGAAACCACACAGCTCCCGTGGCATCCAAAGTGAAATCTCTAGTTTTCCCTTCTTGTACACGCTTCTTAACTTATTGTAACAACTGATCATGTTGTTGTGCTTCTAGGACTCGCTTAGACACATTAGACTCAAGAATAACCTAGGATTCCACACTTGCCACTTTAGCATAACAATATGAAATACCCATTCATTCAAAATCAGCTATCAAGCAGTTCAATGCAGGAGAAATCGTCTTACGACTTAAAGCATTAGCAACCATGTTCGCCTTGCCAGGAGTATACTAAATATTGAGGTCATAATCTTTGATCAACTCTAACCATCTTCTTAATCTGCCTTAAGTTCAAATCATTCTGGGTGAAAATGTATTTGAGACTCTTATAATCAGTGAGATATCACAAGACTCCCCATACAAGTGATGCCTCCAAATTTTGAGTGCAAAAACCACAGTTGCAAGCTCTAAATTATGAGTAGGATAATTGAAAGTGTATCTTGATACATCTAGGCCCTAATTTGTTTTGGTGCTAAGATGAATGCAGATATCGAAAATCAAAGTGGCTTTGCAATTCAATCGAGTTTGAAGAAATCTCCCTCTTTAGTGCTTTTTAGGCTCAAATATGCAAAACGTCTATATTTCATATGATCTTGAGTCTAGGTATGTCGTACTATCAAGAGGGATTCATTGAGTAGTATTCCAAAACTTAGTGCTCAAAGAGAAATCTTCTTAGAAAGTTTTGGGAATTTTTCTAAGTTGAATTTGATTTTTCCAGCAAAGCCAGATAATCCGGACCTATCCTGAGTGTTCGAAAATACCATTCTATTTCGATTTAATTTGCACGTCGGAGTATCCAGGTTCAAGCCAGATAATCCAAAAACATCATTCTATTTAGATTTTCTTTAAAGCCCGGAACATCTAGAGCTATCCAGATGATCCAAAAATTTCGTTCTGTTGGATTTATTTTGTGAGTCAGAGCATCTAGACCTTGGTTGGATAATCCGAAAATCGCTTTATGTTGGATTTTATTCTACGCCCAGGGTATCCGAACCTTGGTCGGATGATCCAAAAATACCTTTCTGTTTTGATTTATTTTTGGCTCAGAATATCCGGTTGAAAGCCGGACTATCCAAAACAATCATTCTATTTCATTTATGTTTTAGTCCGGAACATCCGGTTAAGTTCAGATCATCCGGATGAACAGTGCGTGATTTTTTGTCCTAACGGCCAGTTTTGAGAAAGGGGTATAAATACCTCCCCTCTCCCACAATCAGGGCACGTTTTTCAAAACCTAGCAGCTTTACCATTTACTCTCTTTCTATCATCCTAGTGCTTGATCTTGATTGGATCTTTGAGAGTTGGATTGAGAGTGCTTCACCAATCTCCTTGAGTTCTTTGTTGATCCATCCTCTTGGGAGTTGCGGTGTTTGTGTGCGTTTCGATCTTTGTGAGAAATCTTGAGCACATGGCTTTGGATCACATCAACGAATTCATTACTCTTGGAGGTAAACCCTCTTAGATGGCTAGGCATTGATCCATGAGCACCCAAGGATTGTGGGTGACCAGACAAGTTTGTACATGGCCTCGCCTCGACTTCAAAGAGGTAACGAGTGAAAACCACGGCTTACGGCGGTGAGCGCTTGGTGATGATTAAGGTTAAAAGAGACTCGGCCCTTTGGGGTTTCCTCAACGGAGATGTATATTCGTTGGATCTGAACTTTGGTGAAAAATCTATTGTGTCAATCTTTATCTTTGCTAGTTGTTATTTACTGTTTGATTTATTCATTATCTAGCAAGCATAAGGTTCATTGAATTCATGTCTTTAAAGTTCATTGGCTAGATCGCATTCTACAGTTTATATTGTTTTAGATCTATAGTGTCCGGATCATCCGGATAAACCTAGATAATTCGAAACTCAGATGTTTTTTGTTTTCATCTGGTACCCAGCATATCCGACTAAGCCTGGATAGTTCGGGCCCTAGAAGTTTAAACTGACTAGTTTATTCGAGAATTTTCATATTAACTATTTATCCCCCACTAGGCAACTTTTAATTGGTATTAGAGCAGGCTCTTCTCAAAGGCTTAACCGCTTGAAGAGTAAAGATGTTAGAAGAGTTGAATTCCACCGGCACCGAAAAGAACAGTGTTGGAGGGAAGAAAGGAGCAGCGTATCATTTTGAGTACTCTAAATTAAATCCTAGTAATAATTATCTTTCTGTGCCAACTAGTCGTGCACCTTACTTTGATAGTACACACTATGCGGCATGGAGACATAAAATAAAGTTGCGCCTAATCTCTATGCATCTAAATATTTAGAAGATTGTGTGTATAGGTATAGATGTGGATGACTCAAACGTCGATGATCGTCAACTAACAGCCGATAAAGAACAAGCCATTCACCGTAATGCTCAAGCAGCGAGTGTTCTACTTTGCAAGTTGCCCATGAAGGTACATCTTCAGTAAGGGAGTCAAAGATTGAGCTTCTTGAAGGGAAGCTTGGAAGATTTGTTATGGAAGATGATGAAACTCCTCAAGAAATGTATGACCGCCTCATGGTACTTGTAAACAAGATAAAAGATCTTAGAAACGAAGAAATGACAGATCATGTGGTGATGAAGAGGTTGCTCCGTGCTGTAGCACCAAGGAACCCTACCTTGGTGACACTAATCCGGGAGTGAAAAGAATTCAAGAAGATGACTCCAAGTGATGTGCTAGGAAAAATCATAGCACATTAGTTGATGGAAGAAGAAGCCAAAGAAGTCAAAGACATTGCCAAGCTTATGTGTGTGCATCGTCATGGGCTTAGCAATAATTGAGAAGTCTTTCATAAACCGATGATAATACCTAGCCATCCCTAAGAAGCTCCTTATTTCCTTAACATTTGTTGGCCTCTCCCATGCTACCACAGCAGAAACTTTGCTTGGATCAACCGAAATACCTTGTTGATTGATTACATGCCCCAAAAATGCAACTTCAGAGAGCCAGAACTCACACTTCTTAAGCGTAGCATAAAACTTGTTCTCTCACAGAGTTTCTATCACCATCCTCAAACATCTCTCATGCTCTTCTTTATTCTTAGAATAAATCAAGATATCATCGATGAACACTATAACAAATTTATCCAAATAACCATGAAACATGCTATTCATGGTCTCCATAAAATAGGCCAGTGCATTCGTTAGTCCAAATGACATTACCTTAAAATCATAGTGTCCATACCTCATGGAAAATGTGGTCTTCTCAATATCCTCTTCTCGTACCCGTATCTAATTATACCCAGACTGCAAATCGATTTTTGGGAAAATTTTCGCTCCCTTTAGCTGATCAAACAGGTCCTCAATACGTAGCAATAGGTATTTATTCTTAATGTTTACTGCATTTAAGGTATGATAATCCACACACATATGTGCCAGCTCCCATCCTTCTTCTCTGTAAAAAGAACCGGTGCCCGCCACAATGACACGCTTTGGCGAATCAGTTTCTTAGATAATAGATCATCTAGTTGTTTCTTCAACTCCTCTTGGAAAGGATGGGCTAACTGATATGGGGCTTTTGAGATAGGTCGGGTGCTAGGAACAAGGTCAATTTAGAACTCCACATCACGTTTCGGTGGCATACTTGGTAACTTAGAAAAACATATGGGTAGTCACAGACCACATGAATACTTTCTAGCAACAAAGGCTTAGTTGTCTTCTCAGCTAGAGCCCATATCAAGCCTGTCTTCATGAAACGTCGGTCAAGAAATAATCTTGTCACCATGAAAAGAGAATGTGGAGGTGCACTCCCTTGGAAGACCACCTCCTCGCCTGTTGAAGCCTCTAAGGTCTTCCAGAAGCAGGATATTACAACATGGTATCGATGTAACTAATCCATGCCTAAGATTACATCGAAGGATGGTAAAGGAATGACTATTATGTTTACCATAAACTCTACTCCATCTATGGAAATCACACATCCTAGGCATACCACTGAACTAGAAATCAAACCCCCCAAAGAACTGACTTGGACTGACCGAGAAACCTCCTAACTATGTAATCTAGCCCGTTTTGCAAACTCGAGAGAAACAAAAGAAAATATAGCACTAGAATCAAATAGGACTAGTGTATCATGCGAATCAACTAAAAGTATACATGTAACCACGTCTGGATGATCCTGAGATGAGGTGGTAGGCATGTTGTAGACACCAGCCATAGCCAGAGTAGGTCCTAAGGCTTGCTGGTGAGATGAAGCAGTAGTATAATGTTGGTTTATGGGGAGGCTACGCTAGCATTAATTTCAAAAAAATTTACCCCGTTCGCTCAAGAACCATGCGTGTAATGAGATCGTAGATCATTACCTCTAGCCATGAAACACACTAGGGTAGCGGAAGTAGAGTTGATGAAGCGCGTTCTCGATCAGCTCCGCTCAGTTCCGTCCGTTCGTCGGCGGTGAAGACGACGTAGTCCAGCGACCTCCACAGGAAGATTAGCACCGCAGTAGCAGCAGCGTCTCTACGATAACCACACGTACAAAGACGGGATCACCTCACGTTAGTATGCTAGTACCACGCGGGAGATTAGGGGAGAGACGGCCACAACCGGTGTAGCCAGAAGAGGAGGCGGCAATGGTTAGGTCGAAGTAACAACTAACAGTAGTCTTTTCGTCCTAGCCCTCCTCTCCTTATATAGTATCCTCTCATGGGCCTTTAATCAATATTAAAGCCCAACAGATCTAATCTGTTCATCTGGTCCTGAAGTTCTGGTCCAGGCCTGGAACTTTCGAAAATAACCTTCTGTATGAATTTATTTCTGTCCAGAACTTCTGGACCCAAAACTACCAGTCCAACTGGAACTTCCAAAAATAACATTCTGTATCGAATTTATTTTGACCCGAAAGTTTCGGTTCCACCCAGAACTTCTGGTTCGTCCAGAATTCACCTTTCAGGCAGGTCCAGAACTTTCGATCCAACTGGAACTTCCGGTTTCTCTAGAAACCGAAACTGGGGCTGGCCTAGAACTTTCGGTCTAACCGAAACTTTCGGATGCTCCAGAACCCAGAACTTCCGGTTCCCCAGAATTCTCTTGGGAATATTTCCATCAATCTCCCACTTGCACAAGAGCCAATTTTTGCAAGCTTTAAATCCTATCCCCTTAAGTGTGTGACCCGATAGGTTCATATGCAAACGGCCGCTACCCGAAAACCCTTTCCGGATCGCAAATCAATAGCAGTACCTAGCAGCACATATTGACCCTCGAAAGCATACAAAATCAAAATCATATTTTCTGAACCTTGATATACTCACGCACCAATCCCTTTACCATGCGACATCAGTCAAGCTCAAGGCGAGATTCGTGCCACCCTTGTGATAGCTCGACACTGTACTCGATCAAGTAGTGGATTAATCATGATTAACTCTTTAATCATAGTGGCATGGCAATACACTTTTTCAATCCAACTATCTCGAGGGACCCAGAGACGTCTCTCCCGTTATTTAGGAGGGGTAAATTTTATCTTAATCACTCACATCCCAAGACATGTTTCATACGATACTCGAAAGCAACCTTTATAACTACCCAGTTACAGAATAGTGTTTGGAAGCCCCTAAGTGTGTTACTACACATTCTGGAATCAATGACGATCTCAGGTCTAAGGATTCTGCGGGTACACCATTTGAGAACAACTGATGGCACATTCAAAATAACAATCCCAGCAGTATCTCAAAGTGGGTCTATCCAACATCATGTTCTCTAACATGTGTCCACATTACTGATTTGATATCTCTATATCTATGATCCATGAAACATGATCATCAATTAGTCAAATATGCTAATCTATGAATCATCACTGACCCACATGACGATATAAGATTAGGGATCGTTTAGAATAACATCATTACAAAACAAAGAGTTCCACAAGCAAGTCACATACTTGCTGATCAATGTAAAAGATACTTATTCAAGGAACAAGATAACCAATTATCCAAAATACATTAGCATAGACAGGACACTTTCTCTCACATACACTAGACTCGATCACGTAAGTATCTAATACCCATAGAGCTCAAGTGCACCTCATGCTTGGGCTATGAGAGAGGCTTTGTCAATGGATCGACAACGTTTAAATCCATGTGCACCTTGCATATCTTTACATCACCTCTATCTATGATCTCTCGGATGAGGTGATAGCGCCGCAGTATATGCTTTGACTTCTGGTGTGACCTAGGCTCCTTAGCTTGCGCAATGGCACCACTATTATCACAATAGAGGTCCACTAGACTAGACGCACTTGGGACAACTCTCAGCTTAGAAACAAATTTTCTGATCCAAGCAGCCTCCTTCGTAGCTTCAGAAGCTGGAATGTACTCGGCCTCCATTGTTGAATCTGCTCTAGCTCATCAGGTGTCAAAGGACACTGACTCTTGGTGAGAGTAATACCATGTGACATTGGCAGAAAACATTTCTTAGAATTCTGCGTATTAAACCATTTTAATACCTTGTCAATGCACATGCTTTGGCTTAATTCAATTAGCCTTCTCGACCAATCTCTATAGATCTTTATGCCCAAAATATATGCTGTCTCTCCAAAATCTTTCATTGAGAAACTTTTTCGCAACAAAGATTTAACAACATCAAGCTTTGAAATATTATTTTTGATCAATAATATATCATCTACATATAAGACCAGAAATACAAGTGCGCTCCCACTAGCCTTTTTGTAAATACAAAGCTCTTCTTCATTCTTGATGAAACCAAACCATTTGATCACTTCATCAAAATAAAGATTCCAACTCTGAGAAGCTTGCTACAGCCCATAAATGGACCTTTGTAGCTTACAAATTTTCCCAGCATTCTTTGGATCATCAAAACCTTCAGGCTGCGTCATGTACACATACTCACTTAGGTTTCCATTAAGGAAAGCTGTTTTGACATCCATTTGCCATATCTCATAGTCATAATATGCGGCAATTACTAGGTTGATCCGAATAGACTTTAGCATTACGACGGGCGAAAACGTTTCATCATAATCAATATCTTGAATCTGCCTGAAACCTTTCGTCACCAATCGTACTTTATAGATATGAACATTTCCATCAACGTCTATCTTTTTCTTGAAAATCTATTTACACTCAATAGTTTTTACACCATCAGATGGATCGACCAAGTTTCAAACTTGATTCTCTCGCATGGATTCTAACTCGAATCTTATGGCTCCAAGCCATTTCTCAGAGTCTGGTCCCATCATCGCTTCCGAGTAGGTCTTAGGTTTATCATTGTCCAACAATAATATGTCGCACTGCCCTGTGGTTAGGAACGTAAATCGCTCGGGCGCACGACCAACCCTTTTTGACCGACGTGAGGCTGGTGTCTCGACAATAGGTTCTGCAACATCTTGCATATCGAGTTGTGGTTCAATAGGAGCTGAAACACTTTCGAGTGGTTCTCGAACTTCTTCGAGTCATACCATGCTCCCACTAACTCCTTTCGAGAGAAACTCTTTCTCGAGAAAGACACCATTCCAGGCGATAAACACTTTGCCTTCTTCCTAGTTATAGAAGTAATATCCTTTGGTTTTCCTAGGATACCCCACAAAGAAGCATTTATCAGATTTGGGAGTGAGCTTATCGGACGTCAAACATTTTACATAGGCCTCACAACCCCATATCTTTAGAAAAGACAACCCGGGACGCTTCCTAGTCTATATCTCATATGGTGTCCTCTCTACAGATTCAGATGGAACTCTGTTTAATGTGAAAGCAACAGTTTCTAGAGCGAATCCCTAGAAGGACAATGGAAGATCAGACTGACTCATCATTGACTGGACCATGTCTAACAAAGTTCGGTTCCTTCGCTAGGACACCCCATTCCATTGAGGCGTGCCTGGTGGAGTCAGCTGTGGAACAATTCCACACTGTTTTAGATGATCAATAAACTCATGGCTCAAATATTCACCTCCACGATCAGATCACAGAAATTTAATTATTTTGCCTGTATGATTTTGTACCTCATTCTAGAACTTCTTGAACTTTTCAAATGATTCTGACTTATGCCTCATTAAGTAGATGTAACCAAATCTACTAAAGTCATCGGTAAAAGTAATGAAGTACTAAAACCACCTCTGGCTATAGAACTCATTGGTCCACATACATCAGTATGTATAATGGGCAATAATTCATTTGCCCTCTCACTTTGACCAGTGAAAGGTGTTTTAGTCATTTTTCCAAGTAAACAAGACTCACATGTGTCAAATGATTCAAAATCAAATGACTCCAAAAGCCTATCTTTATGGAGCTTCTGCATGCGCTTCTCATTTATATGACCTAAACGACAATGCCAAACATAGATATGATTCAAATCATTAAGCCGAGGCTTCTTGGTATTAACATTATAAACATGTGTATCCTCAAGATTCAGAATATATAAGCCATTCAATAATAGACAAACACCATAGAGCATACTATCCGAAAATATCGAACAACACTTGTTCTTTATTATCAATTCAAAACCATCTTTCTCTAAACATAAAGAAGAGATAATGTTTCTGCCCAAGACAGGAATGAAATAACAATTATTCAATTCCTAAACTAATCCTGAGGGTAGCGATAAAGAATAAACGCCGACGGCCAACGCAGCAACTTTTGCACCATTATCGACGCGGACATCCAACACGCCTCTTGAGCACTTCCTTGTCCTATTCAGTCCCTGCAACGATTTACAAGTATGAATCATTGATCCGGTATCTGTAGGACCGAAACTAGCGACCAGAGGGGGGGTGAATGGGCTCAAACTTAAATGCAGCGGAAAAATAAAACTCCTGAAGTTTAAGTGTCGAACTTGCAAGTGACTCGATGTGATTCAGTCCAAGATTTGGACAAATAAAAGTCACACCTGGCAAATCGATACTTATATTTCAGAAACCTTCCTCATACTCAAATATCGGACTTGCGAGTGATTGGATAAGACTCAGCCCATGGCCGTGCTAATGATGTTTACTCTTCAAATCAAATCGATACATTCCTCGAAAAGATAAACGCCTAAAAGAAACACCACTCGTAGAGACAAGTGTAAATTGGTCTACAAAAATGCACCAACAAGTGTGACGAGCGTTCTATAGAAAAAGATATGCCCGAAACATTCAAATGCAAAAGACCGAACACTCGATGTGTGAACACGGTGTCATACCATCAAACATACAAAACTCGTTCCGGATCCTCTCAAACCATTACGCAATCACTTGACATGCATCACAACTTGGTCATATAAACATTTCTTCAAACACATAGCATGCAGTCCAAAATCAAGTGCCTTGTACATATTTAATCAAACACATGGCATGCAGTCCAAATCT
>KE371185.1:734094-767120 GCA_000418225.1 Zizania latifolia | reverse complement strand
ACCCCCCCCCCCCTCTGGTCGCTAGTTTCGGTCCAACAAAGGCCCGGAACTTTCGGTCGAAGGGCCTGAAACTTTTGACTCAAGGCCGGAACTTTCGAAATCACCCTTCTGTATCGAATTTATTTTGGCCCGGAACATCCGGGTCACACTCGGAACTTCTGAAAATAACCTTCTATATCGAAGTTTATTTCGGCCGGGTCACACCCGGAACTTCTGAGTCACACCCGGAACTTCCAAAAATCCGACGCAAAAACAATAGATCTAATCTATTTCCATCGCATATCACCTATATGTGCATGATCCAGATCAAACACTATGCACGTAAGCTCTGATACCACTATTAGGTTATGGAGAGGCTATGCTAGCATTAATTTCAAAAACTTTTACCCCGTTCGCCCAGGAACCATACGTGTAATGAGATCATAGATCATTACCTCTAGCCACAAAACGTGCTAGGGTAGCAGAAGTAGAGTTGATGAAGCGCATTCTTGATCAGCTCCGCTCAGTTCCGTCTGTTCGTCGGCGGTGAAGACGACGTAGTCCGGCGACCTCCACGGGAAGACCAGCACTACAGTCGCAGCGAAGCCTCTACGATATCCACACGTACAGAGACGGGATCACCTCACACCGGTATGCTAGTACCACGTGGGAGATTAGGGGAGAGACGGCCACAACCAGTGTAGCTAGGAGAGGTGGAGGCTAGGGTTAGGTCGAATCAACAACCAACAGCAGTCTTTTCGTCCTAGCCCCTCCTCTTCTTATATAGTGCTCTCTCATGAGCCTTTAATCAGTATTAAAGTCCAACAGATCTAATCTGTTTGTCTGGCCCAGAAGTTCTGGTCCAGGCCCGAAACTTCCAAAAATAACCTTCTGTATGAATTTATTTCTGTCCAGAACTTCCAGTCCAACCGGAACTTCTGGACCCGGTACTTCCGGTCCAACCGAAACTTCCAAAAATAATATTCTGCATCAAATTTATTTTGACCCGAAAGTTTCGGTTCCACCTAGAACTTCTGGATCATCTAGAATTCACCTTTCAGGTAGTCCCGGAACTTTTGGTCCAACCGGAACTTCCGGTTCCTCTAGAAACCAAAACTGGGGCTGGCCTGAAACTTCCCGTCTAACCGAAACTTTCAGATGCTCCAGAACCTAGAACTTCCAGCCTCAGGCCAGAACTTCTGGTTCCCAGAATTCTCTTGGGCATATTTCCATCATATAAAGCATGGTAGGAGGAGAAGGTAACTAGAGTGGAACAGGTGATGCAGGAAGCTGAGTAGGCCAGCAATGTCCTAGTGGTGGTGGTGGAGGGTAATAAGGCACAGGTAGCTGATATGGAATTAGAGGAGCTGTCATCATTTGAAAAGAACCACCAGCAACACTAGGGGTTGGACCTCATGGAGAACTAGCTGCAGAAGACCCTGTTGAATGGGAAGTAGACCTTTGCCACTTAATGATAGAGTCTGGGTTGCGCTTACATACATGCTCCATGTGTCCAATCTTGTTGCATCTCTGACATGTCCTAGTAAATCCACACTCTAAAGAATGATAGTTCTTCCCACATTTGAAGTGAATCAATCCTTGACCTGGTACCGGATGGAGAACCTGAGATTCTGAGGGACGAGATGCTAAAGATTGTGGACCTATCTGCTTGGGTTTGAAAGGTGGTTGTGTAGTTTGATTCTGCTTAAATTTCTTGAATGGGGGTCATTGAAAGGTCTCACCTCCTTCTTGAGGAACCCTCTTTAGATCATTACTGGTGCCACCGGTGTTCGCAAAATGAGTCTTTTGTGCAATGGTAATTTAGATCTCAACCTCCATCCCTCTAGCCTCCTCAACTACCTTGAGGTAGACAATGGGTGGGTTCTTCCCCATAACCTCTCTATACCGAGCATTGAGCCCTCTAAAGAATCTCCTAACTTTCTCATTCTCAGCGCTTGCTACACTAGGCACAAATCAGACAATGTTGCTGAATTCCCTTTCATACTCATCTACGGTCTTGCTTCCCTATTAGATATGGTTCAACTCATCATTCATCTTGTCCCTGAATGACTCGGGATAGTATTTAGCCTTAGACTGCTACAAAAAATCCTCTCAAGTAATTGCACCACGTGATGTGCCCTAGGCTTCGGTAACACCCTCCCACCAGATATCAGCCTGACCAGTCAGTTAAATAGGCACAAAAGTAATCTTCTCTTTGGATGTCATTCTAGATCCATTCATGTACTTTTTCATCTTGCGCAACCAATCTATCACATTAACTAGAGTACTAGCCTCATCAAATATGTCTAGGCGCATGGACGTTCACTTGGTGAGTGTCATTCCCTGAGCGACTGGAGGAGCAACAACAGCCTCAGACACTAGAGCCAAATGATCGTCATCAACGTCATTTCCTAATTCCTCTACCTCTATTGGGTTTGGGTAAGCTGCTTGATTATGGCATCCTCTTCCACGGCCTCTACCACGGCCCCCATGGTTGGCCACCTTGAGCTCGACAACCGAGTGGTTTCTGACATTTTCACCATCCTGGTTCTCATGACCCACATGTGGATCTACTTCTTGATGATGACCTCTAGCACGTCCTCTACCATGGCCTCGACCACAGGCTTGGCCAGCTACGTGAGCGTTTGCTCTAGACATAGTTCTATCAAACAGGAACAATAGAGGTTATGATATTAACAACAAATTTGTATATAGGAAAAATCATAAATACAATGCATGACCCAAAATACCCATCCTACTATGCACGAGTGTTTCAAGTTTAACTAGTTTTTTTTGTTGTTGTTTTTTTACGAGCAAAGTTTTATTTGGTCAGCAAACCTATTATATTAAGTTGGGTTCTAATACATTATGCCTATTGACTTTCCACGGACCTACAGCCTACCCTGATACCAACCGTAACACCCCTGGTATCCACATACCCGAGATGCTACACCAAGCACCAAAATTGTCTAAGTCTAAAATTTATTCAAAATTTCGGCAAAGTCTTTCCTACAATATGAACATCCACGACAGGCAGTTTACAAGATATTGATATACTAATCAACCATGACCTCAAAACTATAACCAAACACCAACACACGGTCCCATAGAAATAGCTATAACACAAATAATGACTCAAAGGTCCAAGTACGTTAATTAAACTACTTTATACATTAAAATTAAGATATGAAGTACATATTGTGCAAAGTGATGTGTGGTTGTAGCTTCTACATCCTGATCCAATGTTCTTATCGATGAGTACCTAAAAACACAAATGAAATGTAAGAGTGAGTAAAGAATACTTAGCAAGTACAATATAGAACTAAATACAACTTATGCACCACATTCACACCAAGAATCATCAAGAATATTTTCTTTTCATTTGAAAAGCGAGAAAACAAGAAATAGTAGTTTCTATCTCGAACAATCATGACTATCCTTTAGCATTACCGGTAAGCCGAGCAAGCAGGACCAGCGCTCACTCATAAGATTCTAAATGAAAAAGCAAATAACACAACATGGCTACGCATGGAACCTAAACTTCCATAATAAAGAATCGAAGACATGAATTTTGAATGCTGAAATACATATTTTAAACAATTACGAGATAACATATCAATTATATATAGATAAATAACAAGACAGTTAAGGAGTATAATGTAAGGTATAAAAACATCCATTCAATACAGATTTAGTTTATCATGCACTTGCCTTAACCGTAGCGATAACTTAGATTTTCACTCACTTTGCTAGAAGACTCTACACCTAAATCATAAAACAACACTTAGAAGATTATCCTTCATAGGTACTATTATTCGGTATAAAAACTCTAAAACCCAAAACGTCGGGCATCCTGATAAAATGCTAAAAACTTAGGTCCTTTGTTGTTTTGGACATAACTTTTAAACCGCTAATCCAAACATAGTAAATAAGTATATCTTGAGCATCTAAAGAAAATAACCTATAACTTTTGTGTTGTGCTCTAGGACCAACGACGCATCTATCATCTCCAAATAAAAAGAAAACGACGTGTTGTACCGGTTTTAGGCTTGGCAGCAGTACTGTTTTTTGCGTTTCTCCTAAACCGTTCATCTGAATCATATGAAACCAATGCCGTTAGAAAGATATCAAATATACTACAACTTTTATTTATACTATGAGACCCGATTCCTAATAGATTAATACAAGTTTTAAAAATACGGTTTCAGCCTAACGGGAGAATCAAATTTCTAAAATTTCCGGTGACCAATTCCACGTCTATTTGAAATTTATATATATAGAAACTACAAAGAGGTTACCCGTGCAGCGAGAATCATCAATTTGAGAAGAATCGATGGTTGCCCCCAAACCCCTCGATTTTCACTCTCTTCTTCTTCTCCCTTCTTCTCCCTTCTTCTCTTCCAGCCTTCTAATATGCCTGACAATAGGGGGAGCCGGTGGCGGCTCACCGGAGGGAGGAGGCAGCAGCGCTGGGCAAAGGCAAAGGAGGTGGCGGCGCTAGGCAAAGGGGAAGGAGGTGGTAGCACTGGGCGAACAAAAAAGAAGTAGCGGTGGCACTAGGCAGAGATCGATCTGTTGCTAGCTGTTTATATATATATAGTAATCCCCTAATCTAACGGCACAAATTAAATCACCCGATACGACCTTATCCAGAACCCGATTTCAATAAATAAATATAAAAATGGAACCTACTCGACGAGCACTATGCAACCACGGAACCCGATCGTCCATCGGAACAGCGGTTAAAAATTGTATTTTTTATACTTTTTATGAAACCCTGGGTATTACACAGTCAATGAAGAGGACACACAACAAAAGTTGTAGAATAGAGCTATCCTTGAGCTGCAGAAACTTGGGTTTACCGACACCAACGTTGTCAATGCTACATTGGTGTTTGTGAAGTACTAGATCAGATGCGTATGCTTCTAGACCTTCCTGAGAATACATACTAAAAATGATCGTCGGTAAGTTTATAGCTATTGTTGCATGTTGCACCTATTAAATGCTTATTGACAAGTTTATATTCTAAAATTACTAGATGAAGCAATGAGAAGTTGATGGGTGGGTAGGTTAAGAGGAAGAACCAGAAGAAAGCATGTGATGATGACGGTGATAGTGAGGAAGATGAGGAATAAGAAAAGAAGTTGTAACTAGTTATTTTCTTTATACGTAATCATCATGAGAATTTCTATGTTGAGTAACTGAGACCGAAGTCTACATGTTGTTATGGATCATGTTGTTATGGAGATATTTAATTTTGGAGATGTTTTTATTTTCAGCATAGATGTTGCATTTTATGGTTAATGCTATTTTATTCTTATTGTTGAATCTATGCCGAAGATAAATCTCAAAGTATCGTTAATGGATTTCTTGCTTGTTGGTAGCTTAAAAGTTGTACCGTAAATTATGGTTTAGTTAACACTTTTGTTCAAGATCTAGTAATTTGATACATTGTCAATCAAACATTGTAATGTAAACAGAATACATTACACTTGTCAACTAAACACTGTAATGTAAACAGAATACATTACACTTGCCAACTAAACAAATCTAATAATCTGATATATTATTATCACTTAGCACTATAATTAATTACATTATCGTTTACGTTAACTTGAGCCAACCAAACACCCCCTGTATTGAGATGGTGTTGATTTGTTTAGCAAGGAATAGATAGGCCACGCTGGCTTTACTTTTTCTTGAGTAATCACGCGGGCTTTCGTCAGATGTGTAACTACAAAAGAACACATCAACTGTATATCAGTGTTTGTTTCACAGGCAGCGCCATGCTCTTCCGTCGGATTACCAAAACTCTAGTGATCTTATAAAATTTTCAGATGGGATAATTGTTGTGAAGTTTTTCATTTGGAATTCACAACATCGTCACCGAGATAACTTTACCAAATACACGCCAGAAACAAAATGCACAAAACGCAGAAGAAAAATGTGTGCTGAAGAACAAGTCGTTTGCATTCTCCGCTGGTAGTGAGAAACGTAGGCGTGTAGCCCCTCGCCATCCGGAATACGCCGGTGCCGCCGACCACCGGCCGCTCCATCGCCGTGCCCAGCAGCGCACAGCCGAGCACCTCCAGCGTGCTGCCGTTGTTGTACGGCCCGTCGGTGACCACGAAAGGCGACTAGGCGAGCATCGTGGTGAGTGCGCCGTCTGGGAGAGACGCGCCGATGCCCGATGGTGAGCCCTATGCATGCGCGCGCCCGATGAGCAGGCGGGAAGTCGCCCGGTCGGCGCAGTCACGGAACATGTCGTCGACCGCGCCCACCGTGGCCGTCGTGCCGTTTGGGCCGACCGCGAAGACCTCGTGGAAGAAGAAGTGGAGGTGTGTCGTCTTGCCACCGCCGTCGCCGCTCGCCGCCGGGAGGAAGAGTACCTTGTTCTTTAGTATACTGGGCTACTGGCACTGGCACTGGCACTGGCACTGGCACTGGCACACGAGGAAAACTCGGCTCGGAAGCAGGAGCCTCTGCGAGCGCTCGAGCTGCCGCCATTTCCACCGGGCTCCCAGCCCAACCAAAATAGGCTCTACACGTCCACCGATTATCCGTATGGGCCCAACCAAAATGACCTCTGAATGTAAACAAGAATGCCATTCCGGCCCATCCAATACGTACACATACCATAATACCATTTCGGCCCATGCAATATGAACTGGGCCGCATGTAAGATTTATATTTTATTTATTTCTCAATTTACATTCTTCTGGTTTAAAACCTTTCAATCCAAAATAAATTACAGTAGATTAGAGTTAAAACACAAACTTATGTTTTATCTTTATTTGAGTAGCTAGGTATTCTATTAACTCATCAAGCCTGCCATAACCTTTTAGACAAAAAAGATCATCCCTCCTTTACCTAGACTTACAACCTGCTATGTTGAAACATCATGAAGTTTATTTCTTAATTTACATAACTATATTTATGTTTCTACTTTTTGAAAATATATACTTCCAACATCTAGCGGGAAGGTGATTTGGATGAGCTTTCTGATATGGCAATCGTGCGATTTGGATAAAATTCATTCGTCTCTAGCAACATGTCATTATTGCTACTGGCCAATAGAATATCATCCAAAAATGAACCAATATAGTAAACTTGTCATTCTTAGACTTAAAATAATTATAATTATCCACTCAATTCTCTTCAAATTTGAAATTTCTAATTACTTTATCGAATTTAAGGTACTATTGTCTAGTCGCTCGCTTTAGTCTATATAGATGGATTTCTTGAAATGACATCCCACGTGTTTCCTACCTTTTATTACAAATACTTCTAGCTAAGCTATATAAACATCCTCTTGAAAGTCACCATTAAGAAATGTTATTTTGACATCAATATGATATAACTTTAATCCTAATAACCTACAAGAGTTACGATGACTCTAAGCGAGTTCTCTTTCGAGACGAGAGAAAAGGTATCAACGTGTTCTGTCAATATCTCTTATTTGAATACAAATTTATAATTCATACATATCTATACCGTCTAAACACCAACAGCTAGCCACCACCTAGTCACGCATATGCGACTTAGGTGCTAGGTACACCTCTACTGTTCGTTTACCGTCTACCGCCTTTTTTAAAACATTAACTATATGTATACTGAAATTCGTGAGCACGAGTACAGAAAAGCCCTATCTATGCCCACAAGACCTTATTGTCATCTACACCTAGTACACTTGTCAGTTTCTTATCATTCTCGCTCCATGAAAACTGTTTCATGTCATTTTCATGCGAAACCAAAAAATTGTTTCATGGGGATTTTGGGCTAGCAAATTTGGTTGGGCTGGCAACAGCTACCTACCAGAAGCCTCGTGAATGTACCAAGATCGAGTAAACTTTTTTCTCGAAGGAAAAGAGCCCAAGCCCACCTCTGAAACCCAAGAAGATATTAATAATTTTTCGATGGGCCTCCCTGTAAAACGTCCCCTTCCTTGGGAGCCAAGAAGCCAGCGCCTATAAAAAAACCAGGGAAGAAGACTGGGGGGAACGAGAAGAAGACCAGCCACCGCTCCCACCACCACGTCCGTTGATAAACGGCGGTGACCAATCCGGCTGGCGATGGAGGCGGTGCTGCCGGTGGAGGGGCGGCGGAACGTGCTGGTGACGAGCGCGCTGCCGTACGTGAACAACGTGCCGCACCTGGGCAACATCATCGGCTGCGTGCTCAGCGCCGACGCCTTCGCGCGCTACTGCCGCCTCCGGGGCCACAACGTGCTCTACGTCTGCGGCACCGACGAGTACGGCACCACCACCGAGACCAAGGCCATGGAGGAGGGCTGCTCCCCGAGGGAGATCTGCGACAAGTCAGTACTCAGCTGCTCTGTTTCGGTTCCTCTCCTCACCTGCTCTGCTTTTTGCTCAAATGCAATTGTGCTCGAACTAATTGGTCGATTGTTTGCGGATTATGGTATAATTTTCATACCTCCGCGTGTGGAGGGCTATTCGATTAGGAACAGACGAGACGAGGTGAGTGATCGTTTGTTTGCTTATCTGAAAGTTGGGAGCCAAGGAATTGTCTGCTAGGTTTATCATTTTGGAAGCAAATTGTCCTGCTTTCAATCGGCCCAACTAAAACAGAATCAACCTAACCCCTTACGGTATCTTCTTTTTTTATTAGCACTTAGCCACTGGCAGCTTGATCTATGCAAACTATACTGTAGGTACCATGCCATCCACAAGGAAGTGTACGAGTGGTTCGACATCAGCTTCGACATCTTTGGCCGGACGTCGTCTCCGCAACAGACCGAGGTCTGCCAAGCAATTTTCCTCAAGTTATTGGAGAACAATTGGCTTTCAGAGAACACAATGCAGCAGGTAAAATTGTACAGCGCAGCATTTTTCATTGCCCCTCCTCTATTTCTATATACAGAAAGTGCATCGCCTTTGTTGCTTCTGTAATTCTGTTACGCTGTGCTTACACATGATGTGATTGTGCTTACCTGCTGCAGCTTTACTGCAATTCCTGCGAAAGGTTCTTGGCTGATAGGCTAGTGGAGGGCTACTGCCCCACGGAGGGATGCAATTATGACTCCGCGAGGGGTGATCAGTGCGAGAAGTGCGGGAAATTGCTGAATTCAACTGATTTGATTGATCCCAAATGCAAGGCATGTGCTACCTTACACTGTCACCGCAGCTAGCTCATACCGATCTTGCATTTCTTTCTTGTGCTGAATTCTTCTTCAGGTTTGTGGGAGCACACCATGTGTCGGTGACACGGACCACTTATTCTTGGAGCTACCTCTGCTGAAGGAGAAACTGGTGAAGTACATCGATGAGACTTACGTGGGTGGGTCGTGGAGCCAAAATGCTATTCATGCAACAAATGCTTGGTTGAAGGAAGGGTTGAAACCTCGCTGCATTACCAGGGATCTGAAATGGGGTGTTCCTGTCCCACATGAGAAGTATAAAGACAAGGTTTGACATCTTTTGCATGTATCGGTGAATAAGAAAATTCCGAACTGTATCTTCTTCACATTTGAATCAATGATTATCCATTCTGGTGATTGGGTTCAGGTGTTCTACGTCTGGTTTGATGCACCGATCGGGTACATCTCCATCACGGCATGCTACACGCCTGAGTGGGAGAGATGGTGGAAGAACCCAGAAAATGTTGAATTGTATCAGTTCATGGGCAAAGATAATGTTCCTTTCCATACGGTAAGATGGAAGATTCTTTTGCAACTTGAGCTTCCAATGTATCCTTCTAATTTGATTAGATTCTGTCTGTGCAAACACATGCACTTCATCGTATCTTCTCTTTTCATGGAAATCATATTTTCTGCATGTAATAAAATTTTTAGGTCATGTTCCCCTCCACACTACTTGGAACCGGAGAAATTTGGACTTTAATGAAGACAATTAGTGTAACTGAATATCTCAATTATGAATCAGGTATCACCACTTGCTTTCTGTTTTATACTTCCAAACTAGTTTTTTTCTTTTCATTTTTGAGATGGGTGCCACAAGTATTCCATGTTGTTTTTTCAATTAGTCCATCAGGACATCCTTGTTTTACGATTTTTTTTGCATGCACAGGAAAGTTCTCCAAAACAAAAGGCATTGGAGTCTTTGGCAATGATGCAAAAGCCACAAATATTCCTCCTGAAGTGTGGCGATACTACTTGCTTACTAATCGTCCAGAGGTTAGTTTTCAGATAAATCACAGTATCTTCAGTTATATGTTTATGTAGGTGTCCACATAACTAAGAAATTTGTTTTGAACTGATTCCTGTTACTTCCAGGCATCAGATACATTGTTCACTTGGACAGATTTGCAAGCCAAGTGTAACAACGAGCTGCTAAACAATTTAGGGAACTTCATCAATCGAGTACTGAGCTTTATTGCAAAACCAGAAGGTTAGTAAGACGAGAATAACGTTACCGCTTTTAACATGATGCCTCTCTATTTAGTTCTCTGTTTCCTTTTGATTCCTCTAATGTCATGCATTTACTCGTCCATTTTGTTCTTCGCTTCTGCATTCTGTCTGTTGAACTATGTTAAAGATTGTTAAACTGTTGTTGCAGGAACTGGATACGGTTCTATTATACCTGATTCACCTGATCTGGAGTCGCATACTCTGACTCAGTCATTGGCAGAAACTGTTGGTAAATTGATTGAGCAATATATCGATGCAATGGACAAGGTAATGCATTGATTTTGAGCTGTATTAACTGTGTTACTCAATAAATCTGAAATGTTAACTGTTTCTATCTATCTGAAGAACTTATTGTGGTATCAACCATTGCTATTAACAGGTCAAACTAAAACAAGGGCTCAAGATAGCAATGGCCATTTCTAGTGAAGGGAATGCATATCTACAAGTAAGCATTTATTCTTCTTTTTCTTCACTTATGTTCTTATTGTGCACTATACCTATATATGCTTTGCGTATCTCGGAATTCTCTAAACTTTTCCATGGATACGCAGGAGAGTAAGTTTTGGAAGCTTTACAAACAAAATCCAGCTAGTTGTGCCACTGTGATGAAAACCTCAGTTGGACTTGTGTACCTCCTGGCTTGTTTGCTGGAACCTTTCATGCCGTCCTTCTCAAAAAAAGTATGCCCCTGCTTTGTCATGCAACTTAGTCACTTATTCGCACATATCTTTAATGAGAATTGTTCCTTGTTCTCTCACCTAGGTCCTGCAGCAGCTCAATCTATGCCCAGAAGAGCATTTGTCATTTTGTGATGAAAAAGGAGACAATGAGAAGGCAAAAAGACCTTGGGATCTCATACCATCAGGCCACAGGATAGGGAAACCTGCACCTTTGTTCAAAGGATTGGTAAGCTCATGTGCATTTTTGGACGATCTTTATCTGTTTTACTACCTTCCTTTACGTGATGTTCTTCACTATATGCAGGAAAACGATGCAGTAACAGGATTGAGAGAAAAATTTGCAGGCAGCCAAGCTGAAAGAAAATTGAGGACTGAAGTTGCTGCACAATTGGAAGCCACAGAAATATAAAATCTGATATTACATTCACTTCAACCTCCATGTTATCACCATGCTTAACTAAAAGGAATGCTTGTTTTTTTATTTTGCATTGAATCATAAATGTACAGTTTAGCTAGTACTTAATACTGATTGATGATAATGCACTCAGGAAATGTACACAAGATAAACTTCCAAGTGCATGCTACTTGAGGTGCTTGATTTAATAATGTTCACTTGGCAAGTTAAAGTTAACTCTGGTTTTGTTGATCCACGATAAATAAGGCTAGGCTATATAATTTCGTCAGTTTCCTTCTACAGTATAGTTAATCATTTAGTTGTGAGTTAACTTTGTGAAGTTTGCTTTTGAAGCAAAAACATGTGAGTCTGGATATACAAATAAGAAGGGTATGATGGGAGAAGTGTGTGTAAATATGAATCTGAACATACAAAGTTGAGGCACACACAACTTTTAGCAAGCATAGCAGCTTTCCGCCCACAAAGTTTTTTTTTTAACGCAAGCGAGAGGATCGCTGCTGTATATATTAAGAAGAAGAATGTTTCACTGAGAAAAATACAGGGAGAACAGCAGGAGAAGTAAAAGGAAGGAGGCTCCGCCCACAAAGTTACATGTTATTTCTAATTTTGAAATTGAAATGCTCGATTGGTTTTAGGTTCTGGTGAGTAATTACTCAAAGCTGTTAAGAATGTCCAATCCATCCAAATATATTCCTCCCAATGGCCAGTTTGAGAAGTTAGCATTCTCAAGTTGAGTTGCATATAAAGCTTGTTTGTTGCCTAATTATCATGTCTCTAGTACATATGAGCTATCTATCAGCGGAATATGAAATTTTGTGGAGCTGATGACAATATATGTTATATTAAATCAGATGCTTCATAAGATGGGCCATTGGGCCACAGCAATGAAACTTTATGCAATTTGCATGTGCAAACAGCTTTTATTCATTCCTGTCAAAATGTAGTGGAATAATACCAACAGAATCCTATGCTTTGCCGTTTTGATGGAAATTTATGCTGATGCCATTTTTTCCCACTAGCAAATTTTGAGGCAAGTAATCTTAATGTTGAGACTCAGGTTGTGCCATCTTTTTTCTTTTCCCGGCAATTACAAAAGATATTCCACGCAAATGCCTGTTCGAATCCAAGCAAACTATCAGAGTGAAAATCCTCTGTAACTTCATAGTAATAATGATATAGCATGAAGCGCGTCGGTTAAACAGAAACTAAGATGAAATGTGCACTAGATTTGGATAAGTGAATCTTATTGAGACTAGATGTGATCATGTGGACAACTGTGATAATCTATAAAGTAACAAATATAAAAGTAATGGGGTGGAGTTATTAGTATTGAATAGTACAATGGACTAATAAAGTGGATATCAACAGTTCATGGAAATTTTAAACATTGTAAAACAGAGCAGACCTGTAATCTTGAGGGGTGTCTCACGCCGTTCAGAACTGACACAAGGTAAGCACGACCTGACATACATAAAACATATAATTATTTAAGGAAACATGTTCTTAAAAGGTATCAATATCACACTGTACAATTCTTTTCAAACGACACATATGACAAGTTCTATAATCTGTTTTGTCACAATTCTCTGCAGCTACAAATGAAAAAATATGGAGAACAACACAAGCAAGTGAAACAAAGGTTTTTGACTATTTGCCACTAAAAAGGATGGGTTTCACCGATTTGTCACTCCAAACATTTGATTCATTA
Source organism: Zizania latifolia (assembly GCA_000418225.1). NCBI lineage: Eukaryota > Viridiplantae > Streptophyta > Magnoliopsida > Poales > Poaceae > Zizania > Zizania latifolia. Next base: position 753,948 of record KE371185.1, on the reverse strand, counting down.
AATTGTCACTCTAAACAGTATCACTTTGATTCACATATCATTTTAATCAAATTCTTCAAACATCATACATAAAATAACTTGCCCCATCTCTCCCTCTCCTCACCACGCTGGCCTGCCATGGCGAACAGCCACCGCACGTGCCTCTGGGCTCACGTTCGGCAGCATCCAGTGGTGATACAAGCTTGAGGTAATTAGGGCTTAAGTCTCAAGCTTGTCTCCTTAATCTTTCTTAAAATTTAATTAAAAATATGAAATTTTTGATATTTTAATGTAAATCATATTGTTAAGCTCTGGATTTGATAAAATTATGGCTCAGCATCATTTCCGTCTAGAGCCCGGACGATGAGATGAACCCATGGATGAGCAGCACGTCATCCTCCCTCACCGCGTCGTCAGGTGGGCCCTCGACGTGGATGAACAGCCGCCCAGTGTCGGCCAGGTTGCAGTTGGCGCAGTGGCAGTCGGACCACCTCAGCGACGAGTACGAACTGTGCTGCTTGTCCTCGCCGTCGACGCCGATCTTGCCCCAAAGCATCCCTCCGATCGTGCTGGCGGGGGCCAGCGCAGGGGACCGCCGGCGCAGGGGGCTGGCGCGGGAGCCTGTCGCGGCCTCACGGGGAGCTGTGGCTGGCCGGCGTGGGCGGGATGGTATGGACGCGTGGAGGGCTGTGATGGGGCCGAAGGGGGCGTGAAGGGCGGCGGGCGGCATGGAGAGCGACGTCGGGGCCAGCGGCACACTGAGGTGACGTGAGGGAGGGGTGGGGCAGTCATTTTTGCATGGTGTTCGAAGAATTTGATCAAAATGGTATGGGAGTTAAAGTGGTAGCGTTTGGAGTTGTAATTTGAAGACACGAACACAAGCGAGATTGACCATGCCCAATGAAGGCCTCATAAGCACTTAATGTTGTTGATGAGTAGCCAAAAGCTCCATTCATAATTTCATATAGCAGCCGATTGGAAATCTCACATACATCATGACACGACACCTAAATGCAGACATAAAACCAGAACAAAATGTAGTGGGTTAAGGCTTGTAATGAGGCAGGTCGTGGGTTGGCATGGAGAAAACATGGACCATAGAAAGCTAATGTAGAAACCAGATGACAAAGGAGGTGGCTTTAATGCAACCAAGGATATGTGGAGGTGTGCACAACAGAGCATACAAAATAGGGATTTTTTTAAAAAAATACTATACTTTATCACGAAATTACATTTCTACATGTTTCAAAAAAATTGTAAAACTAGACTCCTGTCGACCATTTAAGTGTCGACCGGGGTCTATCAACAAGGGCCCAAAACCTCCTATCGACTGTTCAACGGTCAACAGGAAAAAGGATTCCCCCTATCGACCGTTGAATGGTCAATAGGGCTGCATATGCAACTGTCTGCCTCCCATGTGCGCCACATGCGTGCCCACTCAACCTGTCAGTGAATCATCGAGCAGTCCACCCAATAAGGTACCCGAGGTGGTGATTAGATGTGTGTAAGAAAAACGCAGCGTCTTTAAACCTGATGATCGACTCTAGAACACAAGAACCAAGGTTTATACTGGTTTGAGTCTCCAGGAGGATAATAACCCTATGTCCAGTGTTTTGGTGTATAATATGATTATGGAACTTACAAGATGACGCGATTAAGCTATGAGAGCTTAAAGGCGTCGAAAGTAAGAAAAATATGATGAAGTTAGATGTCTCTAGGGGGTGCCTTGCCTTCTTTATATACTTAGAAGGTGAGCCCAACAACTCAGGACTCTATCCTGAGTTGATCTAAGATTGCCTACCGAACTCAGGTGCTAAATCCCTAATTACAAAGATTCTGCTACAAATAAACCTCTTAATGATATATCTGGAGTTTAACTACCTGATAAGGACTCAACCTTCCTTATTGGTGCCGAACCCTCCTCCATGGGTCATACCGGACGATCAATGCTAGTCTTGAATTGCCCTTGGTCTAGACTGATAAGCCTAGTCGTGGAGTACCTAGGGGTCACATCCTCGACACCACCTGTCGTGCCGCACGTGCACTGCACGTAGGCATAACGGTCAACCTCCCGCATCGCTTGGCCTACGTGCGCGCTCGCTCCGCCTCTCACGCCGCCCACATGTGCCTCGCACCGCTTAGACTCTAAATTCTTCAGCTATGGGTTGAATAACTTAGCTTTAGTAGGAGATCCTCACACACGTAAACAGTTCAGTAATGACTTCCTTCCAAACCACAGTTCATAAGGTGTTTTGGGCACTGACTTATTAGGAACCTGATTTAGAATTTGTATCATTAATGCTTCCATCCATAGCTCAACTTGCAAGATAGAATAACTAAATATGCTATGTACCATATCCATTAGTGTACAATTACGACGCTCATCCACTCTATTTGCTCATGTTCACCTGACATAGAATATTGAGCTTTAATGCCATTCTCTTCAAAGCATTAGCAAATGGTCTAGGAATTTGATCTTATGGAGCATGTCTCCCATAATATTTATAACCTTGATCCGATCTCACTATCTTGGTAGTGATACTATACTAATATTTCACTTCAGCCTTAAAGATCTTAAATGCTTCGGATTGATCGTGAATAGGGTAAATATATCCATAACAAGAGAAGTCATCAGTGAATGTAATGAAACAGTCATAACCATCCACTGAAGTTACTAGGAAGGGTCCACATATGTCTATGTGAATGATCTCAATGATCTCTAATAGACTCGTACTCATAGTCACTCCTTTTTTAATTTTCTAAGTGAATTTCTCCCTTAATACAGTCTATGCACTGTTATGAGTCTAAGAAATCTAATGATTGGAGTATCTCTTCTCTAATGAGATGCTCTATTCTCCTCCTCGAAATATGGCCTAAACGATAGTGCCACAAGTTTGAAGAAGTCTCATTATTTCGCTTGTGTTTATTTTACACATCACTCACATACATTATAGGACAATCATCAAGATAGAGCATATAAAGCTTGTCTTGCTTGGTAGCAAAACGAACACTAATATTATTAAATTTAATGGCACACTTATTGTTTCTAAACTCAAAAATATGACCCGGATCATCTAATAAAGAAACTGAAATACAATTTATTTTTGAACTAGAAACATATAAAACATTATCTAATCGAACTGAACACATGTAATGAATTAGAGATGTGCACAGTAGTGCCTGAGTCAATCCACCATGTATTAGGGAAAAATTAAGTAGGAATGATTCATCAATGAATGAAACAATGTCAACATCTTTTGATGAGGATATCACTCATATAGATACACATGACACGCCTTAAGTATCTATGCAAGATCCTATCATCCAACCTCGAGTACGACGATTAAATCTCCAGGTGAACTCGTTCCAAAGTACCTCTTTATATAATTTTCAGAATAAATTGCTACCTAAGGATGATATTATTGTTAGGAACTATGGAGATGATGAAGAAGCACATAGAAACAAGCAAAGAGTTGGAGAAGAACCAATGAGGACGTCCAAGCCGAGTTGGAAGCCTAATCCAACTCCAGCTTGAGTCTAACTCGGACTCCAGGAGCAGTGTGCACTAAAATCATCGCTCAGGCTACATACGAACTCCATTTTCGATGTTCCACCATGCACGGAAAGCTAACTTCGGCACCTTTCTAATGGCTCTAGTTTCATGTCAAAAATCCTTATGGATCAATGGGAATCATCGAAACAATTTGATATCCAGAATCTATCAGCATGCTGTTTTCTGCGTTATTAGGCCTTTAGGCCATGTATTCAGTTGAGCCCATTAGGGGTGTGTCCAGAACTACTATATAAGTTGTTTCTACAGCTATCTAGGGTTTTGAGGTTAATTTTACATGTTATTTTGATAGCCAGCGCTTCGCCGGTTTTGTAAGTGAACCCCAGCTCGTAGATTCCTATAGAATTTCAGTTCGATTATGTTTTCTGCCTTCTTGCTTGTGTTCTTCGATTCGTAGGCAAGGATTAGCCTTTATGGTAAGATCAATTAGGCTGTGCTTGGTTGATAACCATAGGAAAAGTGGTGCTATGATTGCAATGGTTCGATCTCGTGGATCGGAAGCCAAATCGTGTGTGTCGCGTTTCCACCAATCGTTGTTTATCATTCACGTGACGGAAGATCAGGCACCCCACCCTCCATCAGTTGGTATCAGAACTTGGTTTACCATCGGGTTTTTGTATCTTATATTAGATTGATTTCATATTTGTCCTACAGTCCACGAAAAAGCCATAAAAAATTGGTAGCCGTAGGTTTTCCTTGTCCGAGATCATCCCTAGCCTTTACATGTTTCAGTTTCAGAGTCCGTAGTGTTGAGTTTGTATCCTAAGTCAAGTCCGGTTGCTCGTTAGCATTGTGATTTCCCTACCTAAACCCTTTACACCAGCCGTCACTCATAAATCCCCTTCGGTTTGCAATTCATGTGCAAACTGGAACCTCAAAACCCTTATTCAGACTGCCTACAATAAAACAGTCATAACTTTTACATATGAACTCGGAATTAGGAAAATAAGTACATCTTGGAGATCTACAGAAAACATTAGGTCCAAATTTCCATAGCTTTCCTAGGTTTTCTGATTTTATTTTTCCCAAATTCAGACAGGAAAATCGAGTTTTCCAGCCCAAAGTTTCCTGCATAAATTTTCTAGCACATCTTTGTTTGTCTACATAGCACTTCTTTGCAGCAAAATTGTGTCGCATCTTCTTGGTTTATCATCTATGTGCTCCTAGTCAAAAAAGATAAGTGTAAAAAAATACAAAAAAGTTCAAGAAAAAAAAGAAAGAATCAAAAAAAGAATTATCAAAAAAAGGAGCACGTAGAGTTGATCAAGAGGATATATGCGTTCTGAGTAGTGCTGTCTTGTGCTTCTTTTGTGCTATTTGTGCCGAATTTTGTCACCTTCATAAGCCATCCTTTGAGCCTTAACCACTCTCTCATATAAGTATTCATTTCATGTTGAGTTATATGACTATAAACATGACTTGTCTCCCGAGTTTTTATCTTCCATTGTGTTACATAACTATAAACTTGACTTGCCTCCTGAGTTTTGGGTTAATCCCACATTTAATATAACAAAATTGAAACCATCCATGGGAGCAGAAAATGAGTTTAAGTTAAGGATGACTCTATTTCAAGAGAAGGAGGTGTTGGGTTATAGGGAGGCTACGCTAGCGTTTAATTTTAAAAATTTACCCCGTTAGCCTAGGAACCATGCTTGCAATGGGATCATGGATCTTTACCTCAAGCCTCGAGACACGTTCGGGCAGCGGTAGTAGAGTCGATGAAGCGCATCCTCGAGCTGCTCCTCCCGGCTACCTTCGTTCGTCGGCGATCCGGCGATGAAGACGACGTGATCCGATGATCTGACGAACTCCACAGGAAGAAGACGAGCACCGATGCAGCAACGGTGCCTCTACGGTATCCACACGTACAGGGACGGAATCAACTCGCGCCGACGTGCTAGCACCACTAGCGAGATCCGGAAGATCAATCACAACACTTGTGATCGTCGAGAGAGGAGAGGTGTGGCGGCTAGGGTTAGGATAAAGTAGCAAATACCAGCAGCCTTCACGTGCTAGCCCCACCCCTCTTTATATAGTGCACCATCGTGGGCCTTTAATCTGCATTAAAGCCCAACAGATCTAATCTGTTCGCGTGGTTCGGAACTTCCGGCTATAGCCAGAACTTTCGGCCACCGGAACTTCCAGATCCTATCCGAAACTTCCGAAATAGACCTTTTGTATCAAATTAATTCTCAACCCGGAACTTCCGGTCCAACCGGAACTTCCGGTTCATCCAGAACCTGGAAGTTCCGGCTCCAGCCGGAACTTCCGGTTTGTCTAGAAAATCAAACACTGGGACTGACCCAAAATTTCTGGTCCTACCAGAACTTCTGGATGCTCCAGAACTCAGAACTTCCGGCTACAGCCGGAACTTTTGGTTCCCTCAGAATTTTCTTGAGCACAATTCCATCAGGAGGATGATGAGGACATCACTGATACGGATACACATAACACCCCTCAAGTATCTATGCAAGATCCTATCATCCAAACTCGAGTACGACGATTAAATCTCTAGGTGAACTCGTTCCAAAGTACCTCTTTATATAATTTTCAGAATAAATTACTACCTAAGGATGATATTATTGTTAAGAACCATGGAGATAACGAAGAAGCATATGGAGACAAGAAAAGAGTTGGAGAAGAACTAATGAGGACGTTCAAGCCGAGTTAGAAGTCTAATCCAACTCTAGCTCAACTCCAACTCGGACTCTAGGAGCACTGTGCACCAAAATCATCGCCCAGGCCGCATACAAACTCTGTTTTCGATGTTCCACCCATGCATGGAAAGCTAACTTTGGCACCTTTCCAATGACACTGGTTTCACATCAAAACTCCTTCTAGATCAATAGAAATCATTAAAATAATTTGGCATCTAGAATCTGTCAGCATGCTGTTTTCTGCGTTATTGGGCCTTTAGGCCGTGTATCCAGTTGAGCCTATTAAGGGTGTGTCTGAGACTACTATATAAGTTGTTTCTACAGCCATTTAGGGTTTTTAGGTTTATTTTGCACGTCATTTTGATAGCCGCCACTTCGCCGGTTTTGTAAATGAACCCCAACTCGCAGATTCCAATAGAATTTTAGTTCGAATACGTTTTATGCCTCCTTGCTTGTGTTCTTCGATTTGCAGGCAAGGATTAGCCTTCATGGCGAGGTCAATCAGGTTGTGCTTAGTTGATAACTAGAGGAAAAGTGGTGCTACGATTGCAGGGGTTCGATCTTGCGGATCAAAAGTCAGATCATGTGTATCGCGTTTCCACCAATCGTTGTTTATCATCCACCTAACAGAAGATCGGGCACCCCGCCCTCCATCACCTTTGTTCTTTATCTACTCCCTAAATCCAGCACAATTTTTCTATAAGTGCTTGGGTGACTTGCAAAACTTGTAGACTTTCTCATAAGGAATCTTATGTGAGGTCTTATTAACAATATTCTTCTTAGTCTTCTTTTTAGAATGCTGATTGTTGCTTCCTGATTTAGCTTGATGCTTAGGAGGATTATTACAACCAACAAGTTAACCAAATCCTTCATTTTTAAGCATTTTGCCTCTCTTTCTCCTCAACATAATAGTTGATGAGTTCAGCTATGTTCCACGTCCCTAATGATCTTAGAGGGACTATAGAGAAGAGGTAGTGAGGTCATAATGAAGTGCACTAAAAAATCATCTAAGATGGTCATGTCCAGTGTTTTCAGCTTAGCAGCCATGTCACACATGCTCATGGTGTGCTCCCTGATCCTGCTTAGGTCTTGGAAGAGCTCTTAAAGTTCTCTTCCACCTTCTCAAGAAATGCATTTGCACTCAACTCATTACCATATATAATGTCCTTATCAAGAATGGCTCCTCTAATGCCAACAAAGATAGATTGCTTAATGATCATGTTAGTCATTCTGTTGGCCCTCTCCCACTTGTCATACAGAATGGTGTCGGTGCCAACAGCAAGAGTAGCTGGTTTGTTCTCTCTTAAAGCGTAGTCGAATTTGAGAACTCTAAGTATGACTTGCAACTTCTCCCTCCAAGTACGATAGTTAGTGCCATTAAGGGGTAATGGAGTAAGGTAATTAGTGACAATGTTCACTGAAAATTATGTTCAATAAGCATACACAATTAAGAATGCACATAAAACATGAGGATAACTCTACGATGGTCTAATTATAGTCATGCAGAAAAGTTTCAATTTACATCATCGATAGACAGAAATCAAACGAAACTTACATTAAACTCATAATTAAATCAATGCTGGTTAGAATTAATTATAAGTGTACTCTAATTAAACTTCTCGACGGTTTCATTTAATCAAAGAGCCTTTTAATTGCATACAAGCGGGAATAATTATTAGTGTAATTATAACATAAAATTGATTTAAATAAAGCTCATGGAAAATAATAACATAAAACTGGGAATACTTAGATAATCAGAAAATGGAAACAAAAATAAGAACATACTTTTCTGCTAAAAGGGAACTCATATCACTTAATTAGAGCAGAAAATTTTAATGTTCACTGTTATTGTTCATTGCGCACTATTTGGCCTGTTCCTGTTCATGCCGAGCCGTCCTGGCTGACAGCCCAACTGCGCGCCCCGGCCTACATCAGCCTGCACATGGCCTGACTTATGGATCAATAGACGCCATTGGATCTAATCGAATGGCTTAGATTTTTTCCCTGAATCGGACTTAATTGCGCGCACGTGAGAGGAAACCTAATTCCTTCTTCTCTCCCGATCCAGACAGCCTCCAGCGTCGCACCCAACCTTGCTCGCCACGCCACCGCATCACCATAGCTCTGTCGTGGCCACGTCGCCGGCGCCTAGCTTATGGTGCCACTATAGCCCTCTCGGCGGTTCTGCGTGCGATCTAGTCACGCGCAGCTCCGTCGAGCGGCTCTGCTAGGGCCCTTACGGGGGAGGCACTCGTCAGGTACGACAAGAACTTAGCACAGCTTATGGGGTTCTCATCGCCGACGTCCACGCGCAGAGACATCTGATGCTACGCATGGCTATCGATGAATCGAGGTGAGTGCTCTCAATCTTAGGGTTAGGGTTCAGGCTAATATTTGGGGATTTACGATTCGGGCTTATGACTCTACCTTATTCCCTTCTGTTGATGATTATAAGTGCTCAATATCATGATTCGTGTGTGGATTGCATGGTCTTAGGCAAATCCGAGAGAACTCATACTAACTTGGGGAAGAACATGAACAATGAAACCTAATAGACTCTGATTGGGCTCAATTGCCTCTGACCTATTAATTTTTATGCACTAATTTAACATAATAGAATCTGATTTGGCTCTGTGAGAATTAATAGATCAAAAACAACATTATACTCATGTGATCCGACATAATCAGGGCTTTAATTTGGCTCATAATTCTCTTTGATCTACTAATTGAAGCATAAATCAAACATACTTAGGCCAACAATTAACAGATCAAAGTTTTTGCTAAACATAATAAACCAGATTAATTAGATCATTGCTAATCGACACGATTAATCTAATCCGATATTAACAGAAACATAATAATGGCTTTAATCAATCAAAACCAGACAAGATTCGCACTGATACCAAATGTTAGATTTTGGTGAAACTTAAACATAAACAGCACATTACTGAGAATCAAATTGTCTAGCGCATGATTGATTACATAAATGTGGAAACCGGCAAAGATTACTCACTCGCATTATAACTTAGAAGCATCCATCTCTTTTCTTTTCTTCTCTGAATTTCTGGTTTTGTCGGATTGTGAATAGTAATTACAGTCGCAAGGATTTGAGCTTCTGCTCTCTTTTAGCTTCACTTAGCGATTGGAGTTTGGGGTTTGGCTAAAAGACGCAAAATAGATTTCTCTAATCTGCTATGAATAGTGCCGAAGCCCGTAATAAATATATATAGAAGCTGTGGAGGCAGGGCCAATCCTAATAGGACTCTTCTTTAGAAGTGTTTGCCAAGCATAACACTTAATAATTTATCTTTTTCTCATAGAGTCCTGTTTTAATACATGTGGTTACCCGTGCATGTCACCAATTTATCTCTAACAATGTTAAAGCTGATAAGAAATGAAGCCAAGTAACTAAAACCTGCAGGGTGTATAAAAGGGTTATGGAGAGTGTCATGTATCATCATAATATTAATTCTTAATTTTCAACACCTCTACATGGCGATTGGATTATATATATGTTGGTGCAGATCATAGTTATCAAAGCGTCGCTAAAGCGTCGCTTAGGTGTCGTTTTAGCGACAAGGCGGTCGGCGGGGGTAAGGCGTCCCCCCAGGGTGCTCCCTCGCGCGGCCTGGCGCGCAGAGGGCCAGGCGCGGCGCAGATCTGGGGCGGACAGGCCAGATTCGTCGCGGAGAGGCCAGGTGGGGTCGGGCGCAGTGCGGAGAGGCCAGGCGGGGTCCTATGTAGCGCAGCGGGGTTGAGCGTGGTGTGGCGGGGCTGGGTGCGAGCGGCCCGTGGCGAGGCTGGCTCGGCGCTGAAGAGGGGGGAGAGAAGAGGAGGAAGAGAAGAGGGGAAGAGGGGTGTGCGGCTGGAGAGAGAGAGGGGAGTGAGAGAGAAGTTAGGGTTGAGAGATGAAAAATAGTAATGGGCTCTAATGGGCTGCTGTGTTGGGGTTTAAATATGCTGTTTGATTAGATTTATATATATAAATAGATTATTAACTGAAATTTAAATATAATATTAGACATAATTTAATTTTAAATGTGTTATTGCAATTTTAACAATATATTTTTTAGTTTTATAAGGTATCTAAAGTGACAATATTACAAATTGATATTGTATTGCTATTTTTATTATGTTATATTGCTATTATTATTTGTAATTTACTACTTATGTGTTGATATTTTTTCAAAATCATATATTTTCTATATTGGCGTAAGGCGTCGCCTCGCCTTACACCTTACCGCTTAGGCGGTAAGGCAGTAGTCCACTGCCTCGCCTCGCCTTACCGCCTTAATAACTATGGTGCATATATCTTCATAAACCACTGTAGGCTAGTATTGCTAGCTATCTAGCTAGCTAGCTAGGGTTAGAAAGCACGTGTTTACAAAATTGCAGTAATCAGTCTACTTACCGTGGTTAGGACCATCTCATCGTGAAATGGTTTATGAAAACAGACCGATAACCGTCAAATCAGACTATGGTAATCGTTCTAGTTACTAGGTTTGAGTTATTTTTTGTTTCTGTTTCTCATCCCATAAATAAATTAATGTTTGGATTAAAATTTTGTGAGATTGTGTATTCGATCTTGGTGGTGATGTTTCACAGCCGATTCAAGGCGTGAACCAGCGGTAATGAGCCGAGTATCATTGCTGATTTATGCTTTGAATCTGCAGTTATCCTCTATACCACTGCCAGTTTGGGATCGCTCTGAAGCCCATCTATGTAGTAGTGGTACTATTTAGAGTTAATTTTTGTTGTTTTTGTTTCCAAAACCATAGATAAAGTTTGGAATTAAAATTTTGTGAGATAGCCTGCATATGACTATTTTCTCAATGTTATCATTTTTTTAGTTTTTATAGCTATTTGATTGATATCTAAAAGATAAGGAGCATATGACTGGTAAAAAACTATCTCCACAATCCCCTTCTATATATATGCATCTGGTGACGCGCGCACACACACAATGTGTTGTCTGCAAGAATAAAATGTGAAAAAAAAAAAGACTTTCCGACCATCCTTTGCTGCGATGATACGTACGGAAAAGGAACAACGAATAGCAAGATACTAGCTAGCTACTCCAGATTTTATAGTTTGGGAGCACATGGGGTTGGCGAGCTTGGAGGCTTGAGCTCCTCGTACCTGGAGTAATACATGCAGAAAACGAATATTAATACAGCAATAGAAACCCAAAGACCATGGCCTGAGTTCGTTGTACGCACGTACGTACCTAGTGTATGGTGAAAGAGGCCTCTGCTGCTGATTCGGTTGATCAGTGCTGACGGGAGTGCCGTTGGCGCTGGAGTCCAACACCACCGATGAAGCTGCAGAAGCGGTATCTGGAGAAGCAGGAGCTGGAGCTGGAGCTGCTGCTGCTGCTGCAGGCGGGTTTGGCGATGGCGAGCTCGGAGGCTTGAGCTCCTCGTACCTTGAATAAATTGATACATGCACCAAACGGATTGATATATAATACAAGCCAAAGCAAAGATATGCGTGGAATGAGTTGTGTACGAACGAACGAACCTGGTGTAGGGTGAAAGGGGTCTCTGCTGCTTCAGTTGATCACCGCTAATGGAGGTACCGCCGGCGCTGGAGTCCAACCCCGCTGATGAAGCTACAGCAGTGGTATCCGGAGAAACAGGAGCTGCGGGCGATGGCGAGCTTGGAGGCTTCAAGTCCACGAATCTGGCATGCAGCATGTCGCCGGAAAATCAGTACAAACCGCGGAATGATCGAGCTGCATGCAGGTTATCTTATCTAACATATATAATTGAATAGCTTACGCAGTGTAAGGAGAGAGGGGTCTGCTTGAGGCTGCTTCTGGAGATGTTGAGGTGGCGGCTACCGTTGGGATGGCGCCGGCCGTTTCATCGCTTTGGCTCAGGGTCGGCTTCGTCGTCGGAGACGGCGAGGATGGGGGCTTCAACCCCTCATACCTGCAGCAGCATGCTTTCTATCTTATTAATTAGTAACTAGCCGAGTTTTCCACGTACGTAATTAATTACGTGGGAGTTGGGACTATTAGAAATAGGATTGTATTTTCTATACCAGCCTATCTCTGCTTCGAAAAATAAACAAGTAAAATTTTATCTGGTATATAAATCATGGTTCTGTTAATTTAAATATAAATCTATTCTGCAATATGTATTTTTAGTAATAAATCTGCACCATCGATCCACGTGTTTATCAACTTTATCTCGTCATTGATTTATTAATATCATCTCATTGTTGATTATTTATCATGTTTATAAAATTTTTGTAGCACGAAAAGTGTTATCAGAAGAACAAGCCATCAACTGTTGGTATGTATTACGGTAAAATATTTTATTGTATCTATACTTACCATGTTTTTATTATTATTTACATGCTTATTTCATAGTGATCAAAATTAGATCAATTTAAGTTTTCCTTCTTTTTAAGGCAATTATACCCCTCTATAATCATTTAGATCGGTAGAATGAATAAATATAGTCTCTTAAATAAAAAAGATAGTGATGCATTAATTATAGTACCAATAGAGAGCACGGTACCAATAGTGATGCATTAATTAAAGTAAATCAATGGCTACAAATAATTGGGCATAAATGCTTAATGGGTCTACAAATCCGAATAATCTGAATAAGATTTATTTGGATTATTCGAAGTCGTATCCGTCGGATATCATCAATGTCATATCCGTTTTCTTATCTGAAAAAAATCCGTATCCGAATCTGTTTTTCCGGATTCGATCTAAAATTACCTAAATCACTTTCACCTCTACTTTATCTACTTTATGTGCCGCCACCCCCTCCAATCTCCTCACCACAGTGTTTCTTTGATTTTTTCTCTAATCGTATATTTAATTTAGCTTTACATGTTTGTGTTGTATTGTATTGTTATAATCAGTTCTTTTTTTAAAAAAATAGTTATTCATACCACTGCTGTTTGGATAAACATAAAAAACTAGCTAGGTTGATGTGTTACTTACGCCGTGTAGGGTGAGAGCGTATCTGCTTTGGCTGTTTGATTTGATCCGGGTTTTGGTGCAGCCAACTCCTCTTCGGCGAGGGGCGGGGGTTCCTGCATATACGTATGAATTATAATAACCAGCTAGCAATTAAATGCAACAGGGAGAGGCAGACATAGGAACTAATGCAACGCAGGGTACCCGCTTTGAAGGGATCCAGGCGAGCAAGTCCTCCATGGGCAGCAATGGCGCGGTGGTCTCGGCGACGACCTCGACCACCTTGCAGTAGGCCGCCCTCCTGTTGCTGGCCATGCAGGCGATGAGCTCCGCCACCTGCAGGTTGGAGACGAGGCCCCCCACGTAGGTGTCCTCGTCTGCCACCACCAGGTTGTGCGTCTCCTTGAAAGCGTCCGTTGGCCTCTCCATGCCACCAGGCCGGACGATCTTGATTCTCATTTAATTATGACTTTAGTTGATAAATTCGCATTGCATTGTTATGACTTTATCTATGGATCAATCCAACAATGGAGCTAGCTTAACTATTAGTCCCTCATGCCACGTACCGTGTAGGAAAGCCCGCTGCCGATGAGTGCTTCTTCAGCTCTCCTTTTCCAGCACAGAACCCCCCAAAACAAGCTGCATCGTCATATCAATTATCATAATACTCATCATATATGCTTCATTCATTACAGTAAAATTGCCACAACATAGCTAGCTACGAGTATAATTAAGGGGCATGTATATCTCGATCTTACTTCAAAAGGAAAGCAGGGAAGCCAATCCTGTTAGTGCCCAGCGATGTAACCAGGATGAAGTGCTCAACCTTTGCAGCAGTTGCTGCGCATGCATGCAAATTATATAAGTCATATATATTTATTAACTGTTATTTACATAGAGTGATAATTAAGTAAATACCAGATTGCACGAGGTTGTTGGTGGCCATGTAGTCGATGCGGTACGGCCCCGTTACATCCAGGATTTCCTTCTCGCTGGCGCCGATGGAGCACACCACAATGGCCGCGTTGCCAATGGCCGACACGATGTCTGCCTGCGGTTGCTTCTCCAGGTCACATTCTACGATCTCGATCTTTTCTGCGGCTGGTCTAGATATATTGATCCACATGTATCAGACAATTATAATTAAGTAGATCGACCGGTCGATCGGTCTCAGTATATACACTGCATTAATTGACTGACTGATATTAATCGAAATTAATTAAAGCAAGTGCTCGAATCAAACATAAGTCTCACGCGAAGCTGCGGTCGTTGCATCGTCGAGTTTCAGTTCCTGAACGCTCTGGAAATGGATTGGTGACGGTCAAGATATAATATATACTGATCGATCGATTCACAGTAATAATTATTAATATACTCAAAAAGGATTTACTAGTATATAGAGAGATTCAATAAAATTCAATTCATTCGTATATACCTGCACAAGGGATGATGCTCTCTGTGCACTTCTGACGCCGGCGCGGACACGGAAGCCAAGCTTGATGAGCTCCCTGCAGCGGGCAAGCAAATTAATGCGTCTGTTCTGTAGTAACTACTCTAAATTAATTAACAGATTCGAGGGAACTAAGTGTGGTCGTGCGTGTAGTGTACCTGACGGCTCGGGATCCGACCTTTCCGGTGGCTCCCGCGACGAAGACGAGGTCTTTCTCTTTCGTCTTCGGCTCCGGCGTCGCCGTGGCTGCTGCTGCGGCGTAAACGCGAGCAACCGAAGGGGCATGCCGGAGCGAGGAGCTGGAGCGAGCAGACCAGGCTCTGCCTCTGCGGTGGCGCAGCGTAGAGCGGTGGTGGCTATAGGGGCAAGCTGCCATGCAACATCCCGCCGTCGACGGGTAACGCGGCGACAGGGAGACAGCAGCATTCGCCTGCTCCATGATTTGATCAGTCGTCGGCCCAGCTGCTAGCTATTTTGCGTTTATTTACCTCTCCCTCTAGCTCGTCGCTGATCGGTGTATGAATTCTAGCTCGATTTCACTCTCCTCTCCGTTTCTAAATAATTGATCCAGTTACGTATACCTGGCTCTTGTTGCAGATGCCACTAGGGAAGCTTGCGGCTACGTGGGGTTGCCGATGATGTGCGATCCGACGTGGCGTGGTCGTGTCCACGTTCCGGGATAGCGTAGGGCCAGCCCATCATCTGCCTCACGGACCAGGCATCTCTTTCCTCTGTTTGTTTAGAGTAACGGATAAAAAACCCAGTATCAACAAGGGGATTTTTTTGGGACGGGAATACGGGATTGGGAGCTAATGGGATAACAACCCTGGACAAAAAAAACGAAATTACAGAAAAATAAAAAATTGTAGAAAATCCATGAAAATCTGCAAAAACAACATAGAAAATTCAGATAAAAATACAGAGAATTACAGAAAATATAAATAAACTAGAAAAAACTCAGGGAATTCAGGATAATTTATAAAAAATTGTAAAAAATAGAAAATGTAGAAAAATATACAATGTAGAGTTGAGATTCCGCAATTCATTTAAAGCGTCTAGCAAAGTCAATCTATGACAAACATATATACATCCATACATCACTATTCACTACAAGAAATCCGGCCATCTATGATGTTTTTCTCATGACATTCTAAATTTTCGTCATTGAATATTGCCAATCTATGACGAAATTTTGTGTTTTATAATTCATTATAGATCGTTGGTGACGGAGCTCAGGTGTAAAAAATTATGGACGAATGTCAAAAAAAAACGTCATAGAACAATACACATCTTCGTCACAAAATGATATGTGCCATTCACATCATCCATTTTTCTTTTCCATTTAAAATAATTTTTGTGTTATTAAAATTATTTTGTGAGCTCAAAAAATTTCAAGAAAATTCGATGGAATACTTTAAGACATATATAATATAATATAAATATATCCAACGAATGATTTATTAGGGAATTTTTATTTGTCCTGTGAGTTAATTATAGTTTCAATATTTTCTTATTTTGAACAATATTTATTTTAAAAAAAAATCTAAAATTTGACAGGGCACCGTATTTTATGCTAGCTAGTAGTGTGCCCATGCTAATACTACGATAAAAATCAAAAGACAACAAATATCTTGAACTTAAAGCGAATAATAAGATAAATTAAGATTCACTTCAATACAATTAAATTCATAGCAAATATACTACTATACTTATCATAACCAATACGAATATTTCACGCTATAAAGTAAGAATGGCTAATTTCTTTTCATACCAAGCTCTTCAGCCTTCTTTATCTTTTTATTGATCATATCTTGAGTGCGAGCATCACGAGTAGGGGCTGATACTGGTGCTATTTGAGGCGTTTTTTTAGGAGAAACAGTAGGCAAGGCTCCTACCGAATTTTATTAAAAGTGGCAAAAGCCAAGACAAAAACCATTACAGGGCGCGGAAAACAGAGAATTACAATAAGGGTTAGGAAGTTAGAGCTGGCTGAGCCAAGAGGGGATGTGTTCTCTAGAGGTTGCAGGGTGTCTGGAGGATTGAAGGTATAGCTCATCTTTGAACAGACCCTTCCAAATGACGAAACTGACTCGTATGTTGTCGAAAATGAAGCGGTTCCTGGTTTTCCATAGGGATCAACATCCAATGATGATAATTTCCATGAAGAGCTTTTTCCTGCAGTTTGATTTCTCACAAGAGATCATGTCGAAGGGATGTAGTTGGAGGTCCCAATCTAAACCGAGAGAGGACCAACATTGACGGCTAAACTGGCAATCGAAGAAAAGGTGAAGAGAGGTTTCCTAATTCCAAGAGTACAAAGCCCACAAGAAAAGTCGTTATTCTATAGGCCAAAGTTCTTCCTTCGCAGTATATTCCGTTGGAGTAGACTGAGGTAATGAAGCTTTAAAGGGCTAAAGGCATCAAGCAGGAGGGTAGTCTGCAAGGAAAGAAAAACAATATGTTGTATTAGTTACACGTGCTGACATACATAAATTAAGGTACTATGAGAGTTGAGAACATAGATATTCGAACTTTGAAATAATACATGCATGTCGGCCCTTTTAGATCTTAGTTCTTCCACCACTTCCAGTTCTAGGATCTTGATTTTATCATCGGGTTTTCCTTCATAATCTACATGTTAAATAGAAATATTAGGAATTAGTAGTAAAACCTACAATCTAAGTTTTAAATTACCACTAAGTCAATGAGCCAACATATAATATGAAGAATACTACATGATAAGATACCTAGTAATTACTAAGTATGAAACCAATAATATGCTAGATCCCTTGCACATTGCCAAATTTAGTCAAGACTGCATCAGGACAAATGCCTAAATCCAGATCCACGTGTAAAGCTGCTGAAGATTCTTTTAAATCCCACCAAACCCCTGCATCCATCACACACGATTTGATAACATAAGAAATTAAGAACCAAGACTGATAAATACAAGGCAAAGGAACCATTGAGTCCAAAATTGAGTAGGCCAAAGATTGAGCATAAAAGTATAAAGCAAAACAAAACTATATAGGCATTGTATTTTAGTACAAACAGCTAATCAAGCATCAAGTATAACATGCTTTTCAAGTTAGACACATAACCAGTAATTAGCATAAAATTACAAAATGATTACCTAGATGGGCAGGTCAAGAAAATCCGAGTTCTTCCAGTTGTCCCTGGAACAGGCCCCATGTCCGTTACTTCACCCTTCCTGTGTGTCAGGGTTTCCATGACAAATCCAACATGCTTTTCATCCAACTACAATATCTCATTCAAACAATGAAAATTCACATTTTGAACATAAGGAAAGGCTAAAAATAAAATTCAAACATGGCTCCATACTCTACCTCGACAGTTACTTCTTCAATAGGGTCTAACCTTTCTCCACGCTCTGTATTGTACCTATTTCAATGAACACCTAATTAAGTGTGAGTATAGACTACATAGTGCTGTCAAAATGCTCAGATAAAGACTTCCATGTCATGAAGATGAAAAACATCTATCAATAAAAGAGAAAGGCAATAGAACAAAATATCTAGCTAGAAAAAATTAGCTTGTCTAATAGTGTTGGAAAGGAAATAGAACCAAAGAAGTTAACATTCTAGTGAAAATATAAGCATAGAAAGAGCAAAACATGCAAAACACTGAAACTTACATTACTCTTGGGGGTGAGACCGAAAGTTTGAATCCTTCACGCCGCATATTCTCAATTAAGATTCCTGGAAATTGCAGATCATCAAATGGTATTGTTGACACTAAATTTTCCATTGTATTGCACATGAGGTTGACATATGAAGCACTTTCAAATGAGTTAACAAATCTTCAGTTATATAGTATCTATCAAAGGAACAGGAGGAATTTCATCAGTGGTACATGTCCACACCTAATTGAAGTTCTCCCCTTCCTTGAACTTCATAAGATTCTGATAATGGTCCAGCCGTCCAGGAAGAACATTAATTGCCAAGGCTTCTGCCATCAGACGGTTGCCTATTTTTGCTCCAAATAGCTGCAGAGTTTTAGAAGGAAATCAGATCAATAGAACAGTTCCTACTGCTTGAATTATTGAATACATATTTATTTGCCTAATTTGTATTCCGATAGCACCATACAAATTGATAAATTAAGCTATTTCCAGGCCATGTTTAGTCAGATGAAGATTATGACAGCTCTGAGATGCCAAGATTTGAATACTTAGCATCATTATGTCCTCACTCATTAAACTTCCATATGTGAAAGAAACAAATGTGCTAATCAGAAATTCATGGAGTGATGACCATAGCAAGTTTGGCCATTGTAAGTTTGATCATAACATTAGTTTGAAATGTGCAGTAGGACCATCAGGCAAGTTGATGATCAGTAGAGCATCTGCGACACAAATGACAATAAAAGATATCACAACAAATAACAAGATCATTATTTAACTAATAATAAAATGTTGATTATTCCTTACCAGGTTCCCTTCGATTTGTGTGGACAACAACAAGTGAAGTGAAGCATCTGCCAGAAGTAACTGAACTCAGATGGTTACAAAGTGCTGGCTTAGCTGCACAAATCAATGGATCACTGCTTAAGTCTTTAATCTTAGCACCGCTAAGTTGCAGGTGAATCATATTGCAGGAACATGAGGAACATTTTTACAAGTTAAAAAAACTTCTAATGGTACCTCACAGCTGGGCACCAATTTAAAATCATGCAAATACCTGATAAGTGAGAAGTAACTCAAGCAATTGCTCCATATCAGCATTCCCTGAAAGAAAAGGCAGCAGTTGAAACAAAGATGCAAGATGCAACCTAGGCAAATGAGAAGAAATAGTTTATTGCTATCATTACCGTTCTGGCTCTGTTCATGGGTCATCCTTCAGAAGTCTGGCTCACGGGAATTCGTTATTGTGGCTTGTCAACATTTAGAGAAAATGGTCAGGGAGTGTTTTACCTAAAAGCATGGATGACGATCTAGTCTTCAGATCGATGGTCCTTAATACTTTTTTTGGTTTCTTATCTTTTGTTAGTTAAAGGTGTGTGTATTTGGCTGTGTGCATCTTAGTTATGCAAAAACCAAAAGTATATTCAGGATAGTTGTATCTAGAGCTGGGAGTTGGGCCGGATTTTTTTGGGCCGGCCCAAGGCACGGAGGTCCGGCCCGTGTAAAGCATGGCTCGGTACGGCCCACAGATGGGCCGGGCCGGCACGGCCCGTACAAGGGCCGGACCTGGGCCTGGGGGTTAGGCCCGGTGGGCGGCACGGGTACGGCCCGTAG
>KE371185.1:705841-721061 GCA_000418225.1 Zizania latifolia | reverse complement strand
GCGCCGGGGCTGGTGGGGGGCGGTGCGGAGCGCAGTAGGTGCACTAGTCAGTTGAGTGAGGTGGGTGGTGCGTCCGTGCGTAGGACGTACGATCACCACCAACTCCTCTTTTTAAGGAGTAGAAGATGCTCATTCATTTGTCAGGGTAAACGTAAAACAATGATGAAAGTATTAAAATGCTTGATTAATTTCATCATCATTCTTTTAACACACTCACTCATTTGTAAGTAACGTAATGCTATGATGGAAAATTTAAAATGCTTGAAAAATCTCATCATCACTCTTTAATATGTTCACTCATTTATGAGAGTAACATAGTTGGAACGGTTGTTCTTCTAGATTATCAAATGAATACATTTATCCTTGCAAAGGCGCGCATGATCATTTCGAGCAGTGGCAATATAGGATTATTCCTAGCTACCTTGAACAATACTTGCGAAGTCTTCTTTGAAGCCATGGAAGTATTTGCATCCCAGCGATGCAAGTATTTGCAGTCCATGGAGACTCAAAACACCCTTGAAAAACTGTGCAAAGAGGTGATGGAAAGATTGAAGACTTGCGCCCGCTAGATGTTATACTTGAAAGATGGGTTCACGGAGTTAGGAAACTCTGATTTTAAATATATAGAAATGAGTGGACACATCTTAATCTTAATTTCTTTCTAAAAAGAATTGTTTTCTTTTAGATCATATCTTTTTTATGCTTGTAAATAGAGGATCTCTCACACATTTGAGAAATAAAAAAACACAGCTTTCCTCTATATCTTACTACCTCTGTTTCAGAATGTAAATCATTCTAATTTTGATTTATTTATAAATTAATGAATCTAGACAACTAGACAAGGTCAGAATGATTTACGTTCTGAAAAAACAGAGGAAGTATGTATCTATTGTTTTATGTGATTGATCATTGCAAAAATTTTAGATTGCACCTGATAACATTGATTTCTCAGCATAGTATTAGCACAGAGCTCTACTATAAAAAAGGTTACCTGAAACTACATAACACTACGTCAATTTTGCCATACATCCACACGTCGCCGCCCGTATGAGAATGGCCGGCACCATTGCCGCCGCCCATCATTCCGCTCGCAGGTGGCTATGATTAGAAACCCTAGCTGCTAACAGTCAAGCGGGCTGTGCCGCAATGGGCATAAAAGAAAAAGAAAAAGGAAAAGGAAAAGAAAAAGGAAAAATGCCCATTTGCAGAAAGCCCCCAGCTGGTTTCCAAAGAATCACACGAAAAATTGGAATTTTGCACAGGACCCTAGATTTGTAGAAAATTCTAGAAATACTTTTTCTTATGTAAAAGGGCCTATGCAATCCGAATTCCGCATCCGATTTTCCTGTTAGGTAGTATTTCTATGTTTATCACTGTTTTACCTTTTAATTGCAACTTATATATTTATTATGAGAAAACATGTAGTTAGCATTGAAAAACAATAAAAAATTGTAGCAAATTATTTATATATCTATTTAGCAATGCTATATAATTTTACTATAAGTAATCTATGTATTATTAATTATAGATGGCTAATATCACAACTAAGAAGTTCGCTGAGCTAAGTATAAATGGTTGTAACTATCTCACTTAGGTATCAGATATCCAGATCATAATTGCAGCCAGAAGCTCTACTCTGCCATAAGGGTTTTGCTTATAAATAGAAGAACTCTTTCATAATTGTAACACACATATGAGAAATAAAGAAGCACATTTTCCCTTATATCTTATGTATCAATTATTTTGTGTGATTAATCATCGCTAGAAACTCTAGATTACACATGATAGTAGATGTTTCTCAATTACTAGTTAAGCGGGATGGACGCCCACGTCGTCCAGGCGGCGGCTCATGCAGAACCCTAGCCACCCAGCCGCCACCGTCCATCTTCCTCCCTTCTCCTCACCGTTGCTGAAGCACATCGCTAGGCTTCTCGTGTGGTCATGAGGAAGGAGGCGGCGAGGCCCTTGCTTTCCCTTTCTCAGGCTTGGAGGTGGCTCGGGGCATCATGGGCTAGATCTGGCTGGTTTTAACCGGCTTGTACGGCGGTACCTGGCGGGCAAGATGGCACGCGTGGGGGGCTTCGGCGTTGGGCGAGCCAGGTTCTGCCTTTGCGTCACCGTGTGGCACGTGCGGGGGCCTTTGGCGATGGGCACGCTTGGTCATGGTCGAGAGGTGCAGATTTGCCTTCGCGATGCTCGCGTCGAGCTCGTGGTGTTTCCGTAGTTGAGGAAGTGCGGGGACCGGGGTCACGTAATGCCGGCAATGGTAGAGCCTTGTCTAGCTGGTTGTTTTAGGCTGGTTCGATGTTGTGCGGCGTTGAGCGACGCCGACAGCGTGGTTGGCGTGGTGGTAGTGTCTCAGCAGTGTGGTGGTCACTCCCTTCTAGCTTTATCTCCTCTCTCCCCTTAGAGCTCCTCCTCTTCTGTGGCCGCCTTCCTTCTCGATCGTGGAGCGCTCTTCGGTTAAGGCATAGTTTTGGCCTAGAAGAAGCTTTCCTAGCCTACTGTTGTTGTCATCGTGTGGGAGTGGTGCTAGCGGAGGGATGCTAGCTTAGTCGGGTAGCAGAGATGCAAGGTCCTATTTTTGTCCCGTGGCCTTCCAGTAGAAGGGCGCTTGCTGACAGAGGTTGTTTTGGTTGTTAGGGCAGATATGGGTGTCTTCAAGGTTAGGAGAGAAAGCTACAGGTGAAAACCTAACTCAGCCTTGTTGGGCTAACATCGATGACACTTTCGGGCACCATGTTCCTCCCTTAGGGCTTTGTCGAGTAGCTTCCCTCTCCCCCTAGTGAAACTCTTCGGTGAAAACCTTACCTAAGGCACTTGGGCGGATGATGACAATGTTTTTGTGTCGTGACCTCTCTAGAGGTATCGTCTTAAAGTCTTTGCCACTTTTCTTCAGGTTTAACCTTTAAATTCTTCTCGCTCCTTAGGGATGGCTGTGAATCCTGCTGAAGGTTTGCTTATTGGAGTTATTTTAGGGAGTGTTGGTGTCTCTCCTGCTAGCGATGGTTGGTCTTGCCTAGCGGAGACTGGCTTAGTGCTAGTGCTGCCTTTGGGTCTTGGGTTGGAGCTGCTGGCCTGTGTTAAAGTGTTTTTGTTTTTCTCCTGATTACAATCTCCCTGGGTTATAATATTGTAAAAAAATTTATAGCTTTATTAATACAAATCTCCACACTATCTTGAGTGGAATGTTAAAAAAAGATAGCAGATATTTCTCAACATATTATCAGCTAGATGGTTTAGCGTATTTTGGCTCCTTTGTGTTTCTCTTTTAACTTTCAATTGTTCTAGATTTTGGCCGGTTCTGGTTGGCTAGTATGGTAAGTTGAAATCCTCGCTTTTTATTTTCTTGTAATAACTTTGTCAGGATGGGCTTTCAAATGTTAATCCGGATCAACAAAAATCTTTGTAAAAAACAACACTAAGGCCCTGTTTGGCACTGTTCCGCTTCTCATTTTCTAGCTCTGCTCTAGAAAGTTGTAGCCAAACAGGTCCTGCTCCGCGTTTTTAGATCTAGAAAAAAAATCAAGATATAGGATGCTGCTCCATGTTTTTTGTGGAGTACCTCAAGAGGTGCTCTGTGAAATCAATTTTGAAGAGTCCTCATGGAGTTCATAGTTTTTTACCCACCATGCCATTACATCCCATACCGATTCGCTTCTTTCTTTCTAGTGATTTCCCTTTTCCATCGAGAAACAGATGGACCGAAGGCCGGCGGGGCTAGGGCATGCGGTGGCGCCTGGGTGGCCAGTGGGGCAAGCAGGGGGCGGCGGCGCTGGAGCACCGGCGGGGCAACTCGATGGGCGGCGGCGCTGAAGCGATGGTGGGGCAACATGGGGGCGGTGGCGCTGGAGCGGCGGTGAAGCAACTCAAGGGCTGCGGGGCAACGTGGGGGCGGCGGCGCTGGAGCGGCGGCAGGGCAACTCGAGGGTGGCCTCGCCTCGCGTCGCCTCCCTCTCGTCGCTCTCCCCTGCACCGCCTCCCTCCCGGCGCCCTCCTAGCGCTGCTTCCCTCCCGCCGCCCTCCCCTCTGCTTCGACTGCTTTCGCTGATCTTCTCTGCTCCGCCTCTGCTTTTGGTCATTGCCACCGCCGCCAGTAAGCTCAGGAAATGGCACTGGCGTGATGTCCCTTGCAAAAGCAGTGGCTTTCATCAGTGCTAACGAGCTAGGCGTCTCTTTCGTGGTGCAATGTTTGAAGGATTAAAAAAAAGGTTGTGCGATGGAAGATAGTTTAGTTTTGTATAATCATCTTTATGTTAATCAAATAGTTTTGGTGTTGATTATGAAGGTTTACATTGAACATCTTAGCTGATGAACATCTAGCCGAGTTGAGGAATTTGGTTTCCTCAGCTGTTACTTCTAGATAGCAATTGTAGTACTTTCTTGGTGACCGTAGGGATTTATTTTGTCTTGAAATCATTGTAAAGTTGGGAAATCCCATTAAGGATGAGGTACTGGAGTAGTTGATGTTCTGTATGACCTGTTAAAAGAGTTACCTGGTCATGATCTTTTTGTACAATAGACATGCAAACACATCTGAAGTTTGCAACATTATCTCAAACTATTACTCTTCAGTTATTCACAGTTTCAAGCTGAATTTTATAGCTTTACAATGCTTATTTTCTCATGATCATGTGATTAAATTGTACGGTACTATGATCAAACTCTGTTTTTAGTTTAGCGGTGCAATATGAATGTGAGGTCTATGTTAGTGAAGTCAAGTTGTATATATTTGAGCTTTCATGCTACTGATAATTTTAAATTACTTGGTTATTTGATCCATTGATTATTTTACTATTAATCATTGCTAGATGCCATGAACGTTTGTTATAATGTCATATTGTAAGATTGAAATACACTAACCACGGTAACCAGAGGGGGATGAATGGTTGCAGTACCCCAAAGAACCCAAAAACTAATTTAGAAAACTAATTCCCAACCAATCAGCAAAAACCCTGACTAGGCTAAAATTCCTGAGGACTCAAGAAATTTCCCAAAGAGTTCTCGAATTTCCCGAGGGCTTTCTCGAGGACTCAGCAAATTTTCCGAGAGCACTCCTGAGAGCTTCCCGAGGACAGAAAACAGCCTGACCAAGGTACGGTAAAATGAGCGTAACTTTAAAACCGTAACTCGGATTGATCTAAAATTTTAACACAAGAAACCAGAATTCAATACGAAACTTTCCCCGGAGATTTCACTCAAACCTGAGTTTCCAATCAAAAGTTATGATCCCCGAGAGTTCAGTAGTATAAAAACAGAACAGATCCGATCCAAAAATTAAAACCTTAATAACTTATAAAATACGAGGAATTAACCAATAAAACTTTGCAGATCTCTTTCTTAATGTCCTAGCAAGGTTTTGGATGAATCAATTTGAATTAAATCATAAGTAAAAGCGAAATCACAGAATATGCCAAAACGATGCAAACCGATGAACATTAAAAAGAAATAACTTGATACCACACTCCTTGATGCTTGAAGATGAATCTTTATTGTATAAGAGTGTTTACAAGGTACAATCCAAAGCACCCCTCACCAAATTATGAATATAGCCCTAGATGGAGAGCAAAAGGCTAAATCATAATTTTTCTCTTATTCCTCGTACATCTTTGGATGCCATGTTTGCTCTCCCCTCTAGTCTATTTATAATCCTATCATGGCTGCCACCAAGAGCCACGAAATTAACAACTTTTGGAATCCTAATCCAACTAGAAATTCATATTTCTTACGAATCCTCAAATCCCAACTTCTTCCAAATTTTCCTCTTTTTCCATATCTGCACATATCCCGCGTATGCCATATGGAAACCTCGCATCCTTTCTATATTCGCACATATCCCATGTATGCCACATGGAAATCTCATCTTCACGTGTCGCATACTCTAGCCCGAGCATCTCACATGACATCCTTGACCGTTCTGAGCCTCAACTCCTCCCTGAGCCTAGCTCTAATCCCGTCATCGACCATGACTCGCCCTCAAGCAATGCTTATACATGAATAAACCAAGAAACTCTTTTTCTCGAGCACAAATTCTTTCCAACTTGACTCAATCAGTCCAATCAATTATTTCCAACATAACTCAAACATTCCAATCAATCATAAATATTATGTATTTATTTAATAAATAATTTAAAGCACATGATCCAACTCGAACATCAAAAATCCGAGTGATCCAAAATTCCGAGTGCTGAAATCTCTCAGGTGCTGAAATCTCTCGAGGGCTGAAATTCCTCGAGGGCTAACTCTCGAGGGCTGAATTTTCTCGAGAACTGGGTGCTAAGTGCCCGACAAGAGTGCTCGACAACTCGACTAAAGTGCTCGACCACTCAAACTGATCAAAACCAATTTATTCATCGCATATCAATATCAAACTAATTTGTTCATCATAAATCAATGATCATACATATAATTTCACAATCGCTCCCTTGATGAACACATTAGCAACACCATTAAAAAGGACAAAGAAGTTTTTGATTTTCGAAAGCACAAGTACAAGCACAAGTTTTTCTCCCGCAAAGTTCTTTCAAAGAACGATAAATAAAACTCCCTCAAAATTGATTGCAAAAGATAATGATTTTATCAAAAACCAATTTTTTTCTAATTTTCCCCCTAAGTGTTTCTCCCCCTTTGACAATGATTTCATCAAGTAAAGCAAAAGAGAGAAATAATGATGAGAACAATTTTTTTAATTTCTTAATTTGAGAGCTTTGAAGTGTATCTAAAGCAATCATGTAACAAGGTTTGCAATACAAATGAAATAGATAGATCAGCCAGTTAACAATCAAGCCTACAAGCCTCAAGATGAAACTAAGATATAATTCTCAAGTTCAAATCAGTACTAAGATTGAATGAGCTCATTGATTTATAATGTTGGCTTTTACTAGGACCAATCTAAGAGAAATACCTCACACACAATTCAGCCACGTTCACAAAACCAAAACAGTGCTTAGAGCTCTTAAAAGTGCAATTTATTGTCATTGAAAATTTTAGATTTGATATATGCAACTTTTGTATGAAATTTTCACAAGTGCCTATTTCAGCACAACGACCACTGATCCAGAGACAGATGGTGCCACCTGAGCTTCGGTGACACGACCTATTATGAGGTTCTTACACACACAAGCAGTCCCCATTTCAATGGTCTGGTCATCTATGATAATCTCTAAGTTCATATCAAAGTGCAATGATAAACAGTCTCGTGAGATGACCTAGGCAAAATATTTTTTCATGAATGCAAATTTTTCCGTGCTTTTGCAGACTTTCTTTTCTTTTTGAACTTTCTGTGTTTTTGCACACTTTCTTTTCTTTTGATTGTTTTGATATTGCACGAGCTATAGTATCATGGTGAAATAAATACAGCTAGAACATGTATAAGCATTTTCAACTCAAACTAGCCACCAGATCAGCACAATATATTTCTTTATCTTTCACTTGAATTTTTATGTGTCATGCGTCATATCCCTCAAAAACTATGTCGTAAGCTCATAAAAGACTAAAAGACATGAAAGCAAGACTAGTGATCCATAAACTTCACAAGATATTGCTAGCTATTATAAAGATTAAATGAATGTAAAAATCAAAGCTCCATATTTTGTTCTTTTTATTTTTTTATTCGAAATAAAAACAATACACAAAGATTAACATGGATGCATTATGATACAAATGAAAAAGCAAACCCTCCCTCAAAACAAACCCATTGGATTAACAACGCCTAACTCCCCACGAAGAAAAGCAAAGCAAGAAGAATCCAAAGGTTTAGTAAAAATATCTGCCAATTGCAACTCAGCGTCAATAAAAAGAAGCACAACATTTTCTTTCTTCACATGATCTCTAAGAAAATAATATCAAATATCAATATGCTTTGTTCTATAGTGTTGCACTGGGTTCTTAGCAATGTTTATAGCACTTGTGTTATCACAATAAAGTAGAACACGATCACAGTTTAGTTCATAATCCTTGAGTGTAGTAATAAGCCAAAGAACTTATGAGCAACAACTAATAGCAGCAACATATTCAGCTTCAGCAGTGGATTGTGCAATAGAAGATTGTTTTCTAGATGACCAAGCAACAAATGATGTTTTCAAGAAATGACGTGTACCACTAGTACTCTTTCTATCAATTCTACAGCCTCCAAAATCAGCATCAGAAAAAGCTCTTAAACTAACACTTGATGTAGTATTGTACCATATGCCAAATTCTTGAGTAAACTTGAGGTACCTGAGTATAAGCTTGATAGCTTGACGATGTGAAGTACGAGGAGAAGCTTGAAATCGAACGCACAGACAAACAGAGAATTAAATGTCCGGCCTCGATGAGTGAGATACAAAAGTGAGCCAATCATGCTGCGATATTCTTTTTGATCAACAGGCTCACAATCTTCATCAGGATCTAAAATAGAAGTAGCTCCTATCGGTGTAGAAATCGTCTTGCAATTTTCCATGTCAAAACGCCGAAGATCTTTGGTGTACTTACTCTGATGAACAAAAGTGCTTTCTTTTGTTTGCTTGATTTGTAGTCTTAAAAAGTACGTCAACTCTCCCATCATACTCATTTCAAACTCTCTGCACATAGTCTCAGAAAACTTAGAAACCAAAGCATGAGATGAACAACCAAAGATAATATCATCCACATAAATCTGAACAAAGAGTTGATCATTGCCTTGCTTGAAAAGAAATAAGGTTTTGTCCACTTTTCTCATAACAAAACCCTTCTCGAGCAGAAAAGATTTCAACCTATCATACCATACTCGAGGAGGTTATTTTAAACCATACAAAGCTTTAGACAGCTTAAAAACATGATTCAGGAATTTTGGATTTTGAAAACCAGGTGGTTGCTTAACATAAACTTCCTTATTAATGAAATTATTAAGAAAAGCACTTTTAACATCCATTTGATACAATCTAAAACCTTTAGATGCAGCAAAAGCTAAAAGAAGTCTGATGGCTTCAATTCTAGCAACAGGAGCAAAAGTTTTATCAAAATCTAAACCTTCCACCTGAGTAAAACCTTAAGCAACAAGCCTAGCTTCGTTTCTAACAATTAAACCATCCTCATTGTGTACAACAAAAGCTGAATGAGCATAAGAGTCAGGAGACGCAAACCTGAAACGAGTAACACGCTCATAGAGATTACCGATTATTTGTTCAGGAGGATGTTGACGTTGAATGTGCAAAGGGGCAAAAACATCTCGAGAAGTATCTTGTACAACATCTTCGAGCGATGAAGTGATCTCTCAAGGAACATTTGAAGTTATCGAGACTTCATCTCCTTGTGGTCGGTATTGCTCCTCGACTGCCTCTAGGTGCTGGTTGGACCTGACTCGGGCGTTGGTCTGACCGCTAACCGCATCAACGTCTTCGTCATCACTTTCTTCAACGAAGATGCTCTCATCCTTTCCCTGAATGTGTGCACCTGTACCTGTAATATCGGGTCTAGTACTAGGACTAGCTTCATCAAAAGTGATTTCACACGTCTCCACAATTTTGTTAGTTTCTAGCACAAGTACACAGTAGCCACTAGTATGAGTAGGGTAACTAAGAAAAATGCTATCTTGAGATCTTGCTTCAAATTTATCTAAAATTTTAGATTTCAACATAAAGCATTTGCACCCAAAAACTCTCAAGTAAGAAACACTAGGTCTTTGTCCAAAACGAAGCTCATAAGAAGTTTTGCGCAATTTTGATTGCAAGAAAACTCTATTTGAAATATAGCAAGCTGCAGAAATTGCTTCTGTCCAAAACTTCCTAGGAGGCTGATGTTCATCAAGCATAGTCCTAGCCATCTCAACTAAAGTTCTATTCTTTCTTTTAACAACACCATTTTGTTGTGGAACTCTTGGTGAGAAAAACTGATGTTCAATGCCTTTTTCAGCACGAAAGTGTTCAAAAGATGAATTCTTAAATTCAGTACCATTGTCACTTCTAATTGCTCTAAGTGCTCTTGGGAGTTAAACAGAAAGTCTAAGAACTAAGTTTCGAAAAAGATTAAAAGCTTTATCCTTAGTTGTCATAAAGAAAACCTAAAAGTATCGAGAGAAATTATCAACAATGACAAGAACATACCACTTTTCCTCAACAAATTGAACTCGAGCTGGTCCAACAGTATCCACGTGTAAAAGTTAAGCAGGTGCAGTTATCATAACCAAGGTAATAGAAGCATGTGAGCTAGAAACCATTTTGGCATGATGACAAGAAGAGCAAACCAAATCACCAACACCTTTAAGTTTTGACAAGCCATGAATAAGATCCAAACCACTAACACGAGTGAGATGATCAAAACCAACATGGCCAAGTCTACGATGCCAGAAGAACAAATCTTTAGAATCATTGGCAACTAGACATTTAATTTTAGAAGATGAAGGTGAATCAAAATCAGCTTTAAAAACTCTTCCAAAATATGAAATCTCAAACACAAGATAACCGGAGGCATCAAGAACTTTACAACCAGATTTTTTTAAACACACCTCAAGATCCTCATCAATCATTTATGATACAAAAAGCAAGTTATATTTTAGATTGTCAACAAGAGCTACATCTTTGAACATGAATTTTTCACTTACGTTGACTATACCTTTTACAATGACGACGCTAGAAGAAGTATCCCCAAAAGTCACTGATTTAGACCGATATGCACGTGTGAGGGAGGAGAACCAATTTTTGTCACCGGACATATGGTGTGAACATCTAGAGTCTACTAGCCATATTGTCATGCCTAGAAATTCCAACCATTTCCTTGCGATTTATTGTGCGGAAAGTCCCTTATTCAGGAATCAGCCGAGGGACACAACAGACAATTTATTGGACAGCGAAAGCATTATTGTTCACGATGAAATAATTAAAGTACTTATTACAAAGGTGGCATTGAAACCTCAAAACAATAATGTCAAACATAGATAACTCCTAAATAACTTTATTGACACAGCGGTGACTCCACTCCACAGGCAAACTTGACTGGGCCTAGCTCAAAAGGCGCCACCTTCATCTTCGTTGATGAACTCCTCTTCTGGTGGTGGGGGAATACAAGGTTGAGTATTTTGAATACTTAGCAAGCCATCCAAGTGGAACAGTTATAATGTATAGGGGATACAAAGGACGGCATAATAGGATTTATTTGCATAAACAGAGCATTTAAGAGAGATAAAATTTAAAAAGTAAATCTAATTAAGTTAGAACCTTAAAATAGTATTAATCCAATCACTGAATAACTCTTACCCAGAGTCATCAGCCCCAAAAGAACCAACCAATCCACTCTAACCAGAGCTATCCAGGTTGAACAAAAAGTAAATCAGATTAATTAAGTAATCATGGGACTAATCACAAGTGACCCTGCATTGCCGCCCTTAACCGTGGGCACGGCTATTCGAATAGTTTTACTTTGATCAGAGGTGCACAACTTTACTCATAAGACATAGCCCTATAACATGTCACCATGCGCCTCAATACCACCATGGTACCTTGGAAAAGAGCTATGATATGACCATCCACCTAGATCCTCTAAGCTTTACACCCCAGGATCTCGTCACATCCAACATCCCCCTGGTGCCCCCATCCGAATAGCAAAGACTTACTCAGTGTAGGGCTATCAGCCATCTCGATGTTCCACTCAAGATCTCTAGGCTTTCGGTCATACTATTACCCACGCTGGCTTATGGTGAGTGCGAGTTTACAGTGCAAAAGTGGCACATGAACCAATCCTTAAAGTGTCATGAGTACGACTAGCATAACTATGGACCTTATACTCACAACCCACCTTAGTCAAGTTTTAGTGATATTTAATGCATGAACCAGTTCATTAACCAAATATTAATCATATAAGCCAACATTGACATGTAAGTGATATTAAACAGCATGATGAAATGTGATACTAGTATCTAAGCAGGGCTAAGTAATCCTAGACATCCAGATAAATCATAGTAATGATTCATACTGGTCAGATACTAGTAATGAATCATTACTATGATTTATCTGGATGTCTAGGATTACTTAGCCCTGCTTAGATACTAGTATTACTTAGCCCTGCTTAGATACTAGTATCACATCCAGATAAATCATAGTAATGATTCATACTGGTCAGGTTAAATAATCCCTGGGTAGACAAGGAATAGGTAATTAATCAACAGGGGGCAATACAAGCAGGTTTATATCCCAATCCTAGTGATATTCTAAAATAAAATGCAATTTTGAAATAATAATAGCTTTGAAACATGGGTTCAATATGATCAAATAGGGGACTTAAACAACTTGCCTTGCTGAACAGAGATGAAAATGGGTGACTCCTCGACGTAAACGGGCTCTTCCGGTGCTTCGGAGACTAAACAACTATACAAGCAAGCAATAATAAATTAAAACAGTATAGATACGCATACATTCTGTGTGTGAGCATATTTTTAATGGGTAGAGCTCAATTTTAGAAAAAAATCTGCAATTTTAATGGTTAAATTTAGAGTTCGGATGAATTAGATATGAATTTTTGAATTTTAAACATGGTTTTGTTAATTTCAGAAAATAAATCGAATTATGACGCAACACTAAATTATTTTTCTAAAGGAAATTATAATTTATGGCGTCAGTAGAGGGGATTGCGCACGCACAGGCGAGAGGCCACGTGGCAGTCACGCAAGCGAGGGCAGCAGACGTGGCGCTGATGCAGCGCTAACGCTACGGCCACGTTGGCGCCATGCTGGGGCGACGGTGGTGGCACGGGGACCGACGGTTGCCGGTGAACGGCGGCCCAGTGATGGGCGGCTCGGGTCGACGGTGGGGAGGAGGCTCCGACAGTCGACGACAGCAGCGGAGGCAATGCCGAGGACCAGCAGATGATGGTGGTCACGAAGGCGGGGTTGACGGCGTCCGGCGGAAAACGAAACACCAACGAGCAGCGGCTGGAGCAGTGGCGGCGAGCGGTGGAGGGTGGCGCACGGCGCTTTGGCGGTGGCGAGAGGGGCTAACTGAGAGTAGGGAGCACGAGGGACCTATTTATAGGGCCGGCCGAGGTGTTGGAGGTCGGCACGACACCGGCAATGGCGAGGCGGCGGTTACAGATTGGGCGCGCGGCGCGGGGGCGGCTGTTGCGGCGGGCCAGGCTTCAATCCATGGGGGAAAGGCCCACGGCGGTGCAAGGATCATGAATCCGAGCTCGAATTCAGCCCACGGCAACGGCGGAGGTGGATTGCACGGTGGGGACGCAGCGGCGATGCGGTGTGGGCGCGGCGAGAGGAGGAAGATGGGCCTGACATGCAGGGCCCACATGTCAACGGCCGAGAGGGGGCGTGGGATCGGCTAGGCCGGTAGGCGAGCTGGGCCGGGGAGCGCGCGGGAGCAGGCCGAAGGCAGGCGCGTGGGAGGGATGGGCCACTGGGAGTCAGCCCAAGAGGAGGAAATTCGGATTTTATTTAGAAATTAATTTTTCATTTTTTTTCTTTTAGAAAGAGCTCCAAAAATTTAGAAAAATATATTTTGACTCAGAAATATTCCAGAAAAATTCTTGAAAAATTCTTTACATTTTTAGAGACTTTTGCAAAAAAATTTGAGCAACATTTTATTTGCAAAAAAATCTTTCCCAAATTTTAATACTCTAAAAATCCTTTTTTTCTTTAATGAAAATTCTATTCTTATTTTCTTTTACCGAAAATTCTTTTCCTTTTTATTTTATTCACAGCTTTTAGGTTTTGAAAATTTTAGGCTGTTACACATATGTTCTCCTTCCTCGCTCTCAAGGCCTACACATGAGAAGATGTCAAGGTCTCAGTACTGGGATTAGTTAAAAGAAATTTCAGAATCCAGCACTGAGACACCCTACAAGAAACACCAGCAGGCAAAAATCCTCAAGAAAAACCAGTGTCAATTTTACCTCTTACCAAAATAGGGTGTTGTCGATCAACCCATCGATTAACCCGAGGTCCGACGATCGAAAAAGATCAGCCCGACCGCCTCAAAAGTTGTGGCTCGACTGCTCTACTAGATTCCATAAATGACCATTGCTATTTAAGTTTAGCAAATGATTTTTCCCTGATCTTTTTCTGTTGGCTTGCAAGTCTAATACAGAACTAAACCAAATGTCCATCTTTTCTACAATGTGTATAATTATACTTCACCGGTTTAGTTGTTTTAGATGCAGAAGCAATTGCACTTGATGTCGTTAAGTTTGACAATGTTCCAACAGATTTAAAAATTGTTTGCTTTGGTTCTGGTTTAACCTCAATCTTACCTCTTTAAATAACCTTGATCGTAGTAGGTTGATGAGAAGTAAAATAAACATGAGCATCAAAACCTAGTCTACTATGATTTGTGCTTACTTTAGATGTATCTAATAACACGTTGATGTTCTTGTTACCAGTTGAAAAGCATTGTAAGGATCTTTATAGATAATCAACTTCTTTTATCAAAGCAACACAATTTTTACAAACATCAGCAATGCTTTTTTGTATGCGATAGTTTGAGCAAGACAACACTTCATGAGTAAGCAAGTCATTTTTCAAAAGTTCAACTCTACCGTAAGCATATTTCAATTTCAATTAAAGCAATAAATAATTTGAATAAGAAGTTGAATCATGTTTTATAATGGTTGAGCTCTTTATATTCTTGAGTTGTTTGAGTTTGCTACAACACAAAGCATTTACCAAAGAACTAGCATACATAGCAACTTTCATCTTTTTCAAATAGTTCTTGGTAACAAATAGTTTATCAATAACTCAAAAAAGTATGATAGTACCAATAGCAAAATAAGATTCATTCTTGCTAATTTTATCATTGAGCTTATGAAGAGTGGAAGCATGAACATCTCTCAAATCAATAATTTTAGATTGTAGGGCATCATATGATTTACATAAGTCATCATCAGGAATAAAAGACTTAAGCCTATCAATCAGAATTGAGTTTTTCAACAAGTTCATGTTTCTTAGCTTTCTTATTGTATTTTCTCAATTTATCATGAAAACAAACAACAGCACGAGCTAAATCATCATAAGTAGATTTTACCTCATTTTCGTCGCTGAAAAGTTCATCCTCGCCTGATCCTACCATGTCATGTGCCATTAGACATATTCCAGTGAGATTATTTTTATTGCCTTTGCTTTCATCTTCACTTCCATCGCTCATTCAGTCCACATCACTCATATCAACTTGATCGAGGGCGACAAGGACTCGATGCACCATTTTTTTTAGTTATGTTTCTTCATCTTACCCTATTTGGATGAGCGCTTACTGTCCTCTTTGTTTTCCTT
>KE371185.1:613727-632367 GCA_000418225.1 Zizania latifolia | reverse complement strand
TCAGAATAGTTTGAAGCACGTTTGCTCGTCAACGACTACAGGGATTCATCCTCAGCACCCTCTACACCAAGCTTGCAGTAAAACCCTCTGAACCTTATCTTTTGTGCTCAAATAATATTCTGAGGAATTTACTGTGATCTAGGGTTTACTCATTGCTCACTAACACGTTACTTTTTCAAGTTGCACAATGAATGCTTTTCTTTGTATTCTTGTGTTTGTTTCGTGTTAGTAGAGATCTTTGTTAGAGGTTCTGAGTTGAATACTTGTTGTTATTCTTGAAGAGTGCTTTTGAGGAAGTTTTAAGATATCAGCTTGCCTGGTATGATCTTTATCGCACAATCTTGTGCTGAGCTTTATTGAGTCACTTGCAAGGCTGATATTCTCATTGTTTGAAGTTTTGGGGGTATTTGTATTTTCCACTACGTTTTTTAATTTGCGCCCATTCACCCCCCCTCTGGTCGCCTTTTCGGTCCTACATAGGTGTAGCTATTGGAAAGGACGTCAATGGCTCTTAATTTTCTGAGAAAAACTATTCTAACATGGTAACAATGCCTACCGCACACAGAACATAAAATAATAGTATGACAAGAACATAAGTAAACATTACATGCAATCATATTAACTGTGATATAGTATGGCCCTTCTCACATGGTGATCTCCATCACCATGGTTCCTGTCCTTCGGATCATCATGCTTCAAGCCTTCATGATCTTGTATCAGCCTATTACATCTAATAGCACTATACAAATTACATGAGAAAAAGTATCACATGTTGACACGTAGGTCGTACAACAATAGAATAGCCTTGGGCTGCAATTAACCATGACACGCAGGCCATAAAAATTACATACATGCATCATATACATCACAAGGCCATACCAGTCACAACATTCTCTGCAAAAACGAGTTAAGCGTTGAATCTATGCGTGACTGAAAAGTGGATCCGGAACTTCCGGCTCAAGGCTTGGAACTTCCGGAATCACCCTTCTGTATCGAATTTATTTTGGCCCAGAACATCCGGCTCAAGGCCCGAAACTTCCGAAAATAACTTTTTGTACGGAATTTATTTCTGCTCAGAACTTTCGGTCCAACCGGAACTTCCAATCCAAGCGAAACTTCTGAAAATGATTCTGTACCAGGATTATTTCAGCCTAGAAGTTCCGGCTGGAGCCCAAAACTTCCAAAAATCGGATGTAAGAACAATAGATCTAATCTATTTCCACCACATATCAGCTATATGTGTATGATCCAGATCAAACACTACGCACGTAGGCTCTGATACCACTGTTGGGGAATGGGTATGCTACGCTAGCAAAAGCAAAACT
Organism: Zizania latifolia; assembly: GCA_000418225.1. Taxonomy (NCBI): domain Eukaryota; kingdom Viridiplantae; phylum Streptophyta; class Magnoliopsida; order Poales; family Poaceae; genus Zizania; species Zizania latifolia. The sequence goes on along the minus strand of KE371185.1, from coordinate 631,042 downwards.
TTTTCTACCCCGTTCAACCCAGAAACCATGCGAGTAATGGAATCATAGATCGTTACCTCTAGTTGCGCGACGTGCTAGGGCAGCGAAAGAAGAGTTGGGAAAGCGCGTCCTCGATCAACTCTGCCTAGCTCTGTCCAATCGTCGGCGACGAAGACGATGCATCCTTGCGATCCTCACGTCAAGATGATCAGCACCGCAATTACAGCGGCGCCTCTACGGTATCCACACGTATAGGGACGGGATCACCTCATGTCAGTATGTTAGTACCACACACAAGGTTAGGGGAGATGCGGCCACAACAGGTGAGGCTAGGGGAGAGGTGACACCTAGGGTTAGGGGAGGTCCAACAGCACACCCTTTTGCGCCCTAGCCTCTCCTCTCCTTATATAGAGCCCACTAATGGGCCTTTAATCAACATTAAAGCCCACCAGATACAATCTGCACGTTCGGCCCGGAAGTTCCGGTCGAGGTCTGGAACTTCCGAAAATAACATTCTATATTGAATTTATTTTGATCCAGAAGTTCTGGTCCAACCAAAACTTCTGAACCCAGAACTTCCAAAAATAACATTTTGTATCGAATTTATTTTGGCCCGGAAGTTCCGGTCGAAGCCCGGAACTTCCGATTCGTCCAGAATTCACCTCTAGAGCAGGCCCAGAAGTTCTGATCTAACCAAAACTTCCGGTTCCTCCAGAACTCGTGACTAGGGCGGGCCTAAAAGTTTCAGTCCAACCAGAACTTCTGGTTCTTCCAGAACTTGTCTCTAGGGCATATTACCATCAACGGCTTCGTTGAGGGGGTCTGAGCGGGGTTGGTGTCGCTGTGAGTTTCCTAACGTGGCAGTTCTCTCCATTGGAAGCATGGGCACTACCGGCCTATGAGGCGGTCAGACCCTGGGATCCTTCAGATTCCAAGGCAGACTGGCTAACAATGGTGGTGGTCATCAGGCTCCTACACCTTTTCTTTAGCGGGGCGCCATCCTTTCTACCGACCATGGGGTTTAGGGTTTTCAATGCCGAAAACCCACGTCCACAGGTTTAGTTTCTTTTGTTAGTCTGCTCTTTTGCTCTTATTTGATGTGATGATTTGGTCACTCACACGGTGTTTCATGGTTGTGATGAAGGATGGCATCGTGCTCGTCTCACGACCATCGTGCCTCAAGCTTCCACTAGATGTTGGTGCAAGTCTTGGTGCTCTGCCTTCAAGTACCCCGCACTGCCTACCCTGATGTTTAAATGCTCGGTTGGCATGCTGATTGGACCAGGCAAGCGTGGGAAGCCATCGTTGATTGCTAATGCGACCGCCCCTATTTTTGATACCACGAGTGCCCCGTCCTCTTCCTCGGTGAAGATGGCGGTGGGTTGCCGGTTCATGAACGCGTGTCGACACGCGGCCGGGTAAACTGCTATTCTTTGATGTGCTCGAGTTGCGATCTGTTTGACTAGATTTTAATGTTTGAGTCTTCTTGTTTTTTAAGGCCCTGGTGGGAGCTGCGCCTTCAGGGGTGATTGCAACATCGCCTACTTTGGCGGCACCAGCCGTTGGTGGGGATGTTTTGTAGAATGCTATCTCTGCTCAGGTTGGTATGCCCTTCTTCTTTTCTCTTGATCACAGGGCATGTCAAGATGTTGATGTATTTTCTCCTATGCGAATAGGGTTCCGGGCCCGATCTAGAGCATTAGCCGCGGAGCTTTGTGCTGAGGTGGTGGGACTGAAGGCCGAAGCTCACCGAGCTCGGCTGTTGATCCATCGCCTTCATTTTCTTTTAGGAGACGGTCTTTTGTGTCCGGGAAACTTAAACCAGAGCCTTCCTAAGAGAATCGAGGGTCTCGAGGTGGTGCTTCGAGCTTTTGCTGGTGATGCGGCACGTAATGGTGTCGAGTATGCTTTGGCTTGCGTTCGGGCACATCGTCCTGACCTGGACCTCAGCTCGTTGGGTTCAGGACCTCCTACGAGCATGTCATCAGGTGAGGTCCTCGCGCTTCAATAGAATGTGGAGGAGCTCGCGGTGGTGATGGCTACGCATCTTGATATTTTCCTTTCTGATGAAGATCCAAAGTGTCCCTCATCTCCTTTGGAGTAGTGTAGACTCTGTAAAAGTAGTCAGTTAGGTTTTTTAATAAGGAAGGTGTTATGTCCCTGATTGGTGAAGCTATGCAATTGTTGAGCCTTGAATTTGTTGATGTCTTGGTTACTTGATGCTGAGGTTGGGCCCTGAGCCCCCAGTGTGGTTATAGTTGTTGTGAATCTCTTCCCACACGGTGAGGCGGGGTTTTAGTGTCGAAATCGATGAAGTCCGATAGAGATGTTTGACCACGGGTGCATGGCTAAAGAGCCTACCCTCTCCTGGGTCCGATTGTATGTACGACAGCTATCTGTCGCCTAACTCAAAGGGGGATGTAGTCATCATAGGTCAGCGAGATCGGCGGAGGTGCGTGACTATGGGTGTACTTACCCCTTCCTGGCCCAGCTGCATGTCTGGAGGAGGAAGTAGTCGGCAAGGAGCGTCCTGAGGTCGATCAGTATTGGGACTCATATGCTTCAAAAAACAATAGAGTTTTAATATAAGCGGGTTAGGCATAACATCGATGACGGTTTTGGTTCTTGATTTGGGTCCTCTTCGTAGCTGATATTGGTCCTCGAGCTCCCGGTATAGCCATGTAGTCTTAGGCGCAGGGAACTGATGCTGCTTATGCGCTGATCTGGCATCGAGCATCATGAGCTTTTGAGACCCTTGAGGACCTAGCAAAGTTTAAGGCTGAGCCCCCGCGGGCACTCAACAATTTTTTATTTTATCTTGCGCAGAAGGTACATGGCTGGATAAGGGGAAAACTTGAGTTGGCCGGGGCCTGACGCCTTTGACAAAATTTGGAGTGATGTCAAACTGTGGCCCTGAAGATGGTCGGAATCGATCATTGATAGTCCCACCACCTTCACGGTACTGGTCCGCTACTCCTCCTGCATCAGGGTGTCCTCGTCAGTCTTCTTGCGTCATATCCTCTTGCGGGTCTATCATCATCAGGATTACCTCGAGGCATCGTCCTGTCCTTCCTTTCTCGAGCGCTTGAACCGACGGGCAGCCTCTTGCGGGCCCCAGCCTCTCTTCCTGGAGTTCGTGCACCAATGCCTCGTCGACTTAGTGTGATGAGAGGAGCTAGACCCAGGAGCCAAGGTGCCATTGTCGGTGGCTTCGGTATGCGCCCGAGTGAGTTGTCCAGCGAGCCATCCTCTGGCGTGCTCGGGAAAGTCTTCCCAAGAACGAGGAGAGGAGCCTCATGGGAGCAGGTCCTCGGGACGGCTCGAGAAGTGCTGAATGAGCCACTCCATAACTTTCCCGGCAAGTTGATCCATTGCCAATTCTTTGACGGTGTTGGCCAGATGCTCTGCGACTCGATCTGTCTTTTAGGCGATGAAAGGGTCGAGGACCTAACACGACGATCGGTCCGACGCCGACGTCAAGTCGAAAGGAACCAACATTCCGGTCGATTCAGCAATGAACGTGGTGTCACCAGGACAAATGTTGTCCCGGGCTTGGTGGAGAGTCGGTGCGGTGATGCCATCGAATCCTGTTGAAAACCGTCACGATCCCCTACCTGATGCGCCAACTGTCGGTGAATCATCGTGCAGTCCACCAAATGGGGTACCCGAGGTGGTGATTAGATGTACAAGGAAAGCATAGCGTCTTTGAACCTGATGGTCGACCCTAGTAAACAAGAGCCAAGATTTATGCTGGTTCAGGCCTCCCGCAGGATAATAGTTCTACGTCAAGTGTTTTGCTATATTATATGGTATCTAAGCTTACAAAGCAATGCAATGAAACTATGAAGGCTTAAGGCATCGAAAGCAAGATGAATAAGATGCCTCTAGGGGTTCCCTCGCCCCTTTTATATATCCAAGGGATGAGCCCGAAGACCCAAGACTCTACATCGAGTCGATTTCCTTGATACCTAAGATCACATAACTAACTCGGGTGCTAATTCCTTAATTACAAAGATTCTAGTATAAACATATCTTTTTATACTAGATCTTAGATTCGTTTTTTTGATAAGGACTCAACCTTTCTTATTAGGACTAAAACCCCCCCTTCATGGGCTATAGCAGACTTTAATACTGCATATGGCCTGCTCTCGGTCCGGACTGATAAGCCTATCTCAGGATACTTGGTGATCATATCCTCGACAGATGCATAGCTCCAATGCCTCCAAAGTTAATTTTAGGATTTAAAACTCTAAATCGAGGCTTCTAAAATCTGAAACATTGACAACAGGCTTTCTCTTGTAGTTTATTGTGCCCAAATTTTGCAATATCATTTATGGATAGAATTTTGACCCAGCGCTACAACGAAAAACCATAAAATTCAAAACAAAGTCCCAAAATTGTCCGAAATCTATCGAAACGTGAATGATCATTTATTTTCGTGCCGGTTCAGAGAGCTCGAAATTTGTGAAATTGTAAGCCCTAAGCAAAGCACACGTTAGGATCGGCTGATTGTGATTGACAATGCAAAAAGAATACCGCAAAAAAGTTAGCGGGAAAACTTTTCAGCGACGTTGTTTTGATCCACAAATTTCTTTTTCGCTAATTATTCTGCGATATACATAATTTCTTGGTCGAATTAGATATATAATTTGAGGAAAAGAAGAATCACAAGCCCAATTAACAAGCACTAGTCAAATCCCGGGGCTGGTCTAGTCGGTTTCTCATTAGCCGCCGGACGCAACTAGACGAACTCTAACGCAATTGCAATCGATTAGTAATGCCTTCCTTCACCGATACTCTAAGAATTTAAATTTTAATTAACAATACTTGTACATAATTAAACTATATAGTATAAAAATTGTAAAATTATAACTATAATTTAAATTATTGTACATATATCTTATATTTAAAGTCGGTTATTTCAAAATTAATAGTCAAAAAGTATATATGCTCGGTCAAAACAGGGCGAGTACGGATGAACGAAGACTCGAAGAGAGGAGGTGCAGTCAAGTCAAGGCAGGGAACAGAAGAGGATTATTTGGCACGGCGGCCTAAAGAGAAGGGAGTCATCGGCATCGATTAGAAAGAAAAATTCCCCATTCCGCCCGCAGAACACAGTTTGCTGCAGGTCGTCCTCTCCTCACCCATGGTGGCCGCCCGCCCGCTCCTCCTCTGCCTCCTCCTCCTCCCGCTCCTCGCCGCCGCCCAGGCCCAGCAGATGCTGTCCTTCTCCGCCAACGACACGGACTGGAAACCCACGCAGAGCAACCGCACCCTCGTCTCGCCGAATGGGGACTTTGCCGCTGGCTTCTGGGCCTCCTCCTCGTCCTCCCCGGGCAAGTTCCGCTTCGCCGTATGGGTTTCCGCAAAGCCCCCGGCCGTCATATGGTACGCCCACGGCAGTCCCAATCGCAGCTATATTGCCATAGAAGCCGACAACAATTCCGCGCTCACCGTCGACGCGCTGGGCAAGCTCTCCTGGACCGGCGCCGGCAACACCACCATCTGGTCCAAATCTATCAACTCCTTGACAACCGCGGAGGCTGTGCTGCGCCTCAACAACTTGGGCCAACTCGTCTACGGCTCCTGGTCGAGCTTCGCGGAGCCGACGGACACGCTGATGCCGGGGCAGAACATACCCAGCACCCCTCTGTGGTCACAGAACGGCCGCTACAGCCTGGTGAACTCCCTCACTCTGACTCTGCAGCTCAACTCCTCCACGGTCATGTACGCCAACATCAGCGGAAACAACGCCCTGGTAAACATCACCACCGACGGCACGCTGCAACTCAGCGGCGGCAACCAGCTCATCGCCTCCGACAAGGGCGCCAAGCGCGTGCGGTGCCTCAAGCTCGACGACAACGGCAACCTGCGCCTCTACAGCCTGCTGTCCAAGTCCAATAATCGAGAGTGGCGCGTGGTCTGGCAACTCGTGCAGGAGCTCTGCACTATCCGGGGCGCTTGCCCCGGCAAGGCCAACATCTGCGTCCCCGAGGGCGCCGACAACATCACCTGCGTCTGCCCGCCGGGGTTCCACAGCCCGCAGAAAAGCAACGGCGACTGCGTCCCGAAGAACAACTACAGCGGCAAGGGCAACGACGACAAGTTCGTCCGGTTGGACTTCGTCTCCTTCTCCGGGGGCGCGATCACCGCGGCCTCGGACCCAGGGATGTACATGTCCAAGCTGACGCCGCAGAACCTGGCGGACTGCGAGAGCATGTGCCGGGGCAACGCGACATGCGTGGCCTTCGGCTACAAATTCGGCGGCGACCGGACGTGCCTGCACTACACGAAGCTGGTGGATGGATACTGGTCGCCGGCGACAGAGATATCGACCTACCTGCGGGTGGTACGGACGAACAACGACATCAACAACTTCACGGGGATGACGAGCATGATCGACACGGTGTGCCCGGTGCGGCTGGCGCTGCCGGTGCCGCCGAAGCAGCAACGCACGACGATCCGCAACATCGCCATCATCACGGCGCTGTTCGCGGTGGAGCTGCTAGCCGGGGTGCTGTCCTTTTGGGCTTTTCTGCGCAAGTATTCGCAGTACCGGGAGATGGCGCGCACACTGGGACTGGAGTACCTCCCCGCCGGCGGCCCCCGGCGCTTCTCGTACGCGGAGCTGAAGGCGGCGACCAAGGACTTCTCGGACGTGGTGGGGCGCGGCGCGTACGGGACGGTGTACCGCGGCGAGCTCCCGGACCGGCGCGCGGTGGCGGTGAAGCAGCTGCAGGGCGTGGGCGGCGGCGAGGCGGAGTTCTGGGCGGAGGTGACCATCATCGCGCGGATGCACCACCTGAACCTGGTGCGGATGTGGGGGTTCTGCGCGGACAAGGAGCAGAGGATGCTGGTGTACGAGTACGTGCCCAATGGTTCGCTCGACAAGTACCTGTTCAGCGGCGGCGGCGGCGGCCATGAGGGCGAGAGCCAGCAGGAGAAGAAGCCGCTGCTAGACCTGCACACCCGGTACCGCATCGCGCTGGGCGTGGCGCGCGCCATCGCGTACCTGCACGAGGAGTGCCTGGAGTGGGTGCTCCACTGCGACATCAAGCCGGAGAACATCCTGCTGGAGGACGACTTCTGCCCCAAGGTGTCCGACTTCGGGCTGTCCAAGCTGACGAGCAAGAAGGAGAAGGTGACCATGTCGCGCATCCGCGGAACCCGCGGGTACATGGCCCCCGAGTGGGTGATCCACCGCGAGCCCATCACCGCCAAGGCCGACGTCTACAGCTTCGGCATGGTGCTCCTGGAGATCGTCTCCGGCCGCCGTAACTACGGGTTCCGGCAGGAGTCGGTGGGCAGCGAGGACTGGTACTTCCCCAAGTGGGCGTTCGAGAAGGTGTACGTGGAGCGGCGCATCGACGACATCATCGACCCGCGCATCCTCCGGGCCGAGGCCTACGACGACGACGATGCCAGCGTCGCCACCGTGGAGCGCATGGTGAAGACGGCCATGTGGTGCCTGCAGGACCGCGCCGACATGCGGCCCTCCATGGGAAAGGTCACCAAGATGCTCGAGGGCACCGTCGAGATCACCGAGCCCGTCAAGCCCACCATCTTCTGCGTCCAGGACGACTAGCCAGCCAGACGATCATAGTAGGATATGCTTTATGATTACGGAAAAAAATTATATGGCACAGGCGCATCTTTTCTAAACTTTGAATAATTTTTATATTTTTATCATATCTTTTATCTAAAATTAGATTATATTTTTAAGTCCTAAATATTACGGTCTAAACAAAAGTTTAATATTGGAGAGAAAGATTTGTTAGATTATTGATTTGCAGTGATAGATAAATATAATTAATTTACTCTTGAACAAGTGGTGCTGGCCACACCACTTTTGCATTCGTGGCCACACCACTTTTGCATTCGTGCCCGTTATTTCTATGCTGAGGTGTTGTTATCTTTTTGCTGAATATTTATATCTAATATCGTTATCTTTTTCTAAGATTTATCTTTGTTAAGTTAAGATGCCATATAATCTATATGGCAGCAGTGCCACATAATTACCAATTTCCTAGTAATCATTCCGTCCCTACTGGACTTCCCTGTTAGAAGCAACAAAAACACATGACATGGAAATTTTGGTGCTACAATATTATTTACCGTATTTTATTTCGAATTCAAATATAAATACAAATATTCTCAAATACAAATATAAAATAGATAGTTCTAATTTGAATTTACATCCGAATATTAGGATATTTACTTAAGTTCAACTTAAAATAAATATCCTAAACATTAAGAAGTCTGAAATCCATCCAGATTTCAGAAGAATTGATCATATTTGATCAATCAACCAAAATTTTGTAAATGATGCATAAAAACATGTGCGACACAAACATAATCAATCAAATTTAGTGAATTAATTATAATCAATCGATTAACCAAATATTTCCACTTTAGCCACATAATAGAAACGCGTGCAACAATTGTTTCTTTCAGTTCCATACTTCAACAACATAAATTTGGAGCAACAATAACATACAATATCAAATACTCAAACTGTGCACATCCATAGATGATGCTCTATTGCTTGCATAACATAAAGTGTAAAACAGAACTATTTTCTCAACCACAAGAATATGTTCAAATTGAAAGCAATAGTTTGCAAGTAAAAAACGACGATTTGATCATCATACTGTCTTGTATTGCTAGAAACCCCCTACTAACTCAAGTGTTTTATAATTGAGAAAATTTCTTATATGCCACTGAAAGTTCACTAGTTTTCTTATATGTCACTCGAAGTTTGATATTCTCGTATGTGCCACTGCTTTAATTTTTCATACCATCTTATGCCACTCCCATTACTTTTTTGTTAGATTCCAGCCATTAGTGTAGCGTCCCACACTATTTTTTAAAATAACAAAAATGCCCCCAGCCTCACAACACATACATGGGAATCTCCATAATAGGAAAAATATGAGTAACCATATAGTTTCAGTCCACTTATAGCCACATTAACTTTCCAATCTATTAAATAAAGGAGAAATACTAAGCTATCATGTATGAGGGCAATTTACAATTTTCCATGCTATGTAAACATATATCTAATGGGAAAGTAACAGGAGTGGTATAAAATGGTGTGAAAAATTGAATCAGTGTCATATATAAGAATACCAAACTTTGAGTGATACATAAGAAAACCGTTGAACTTTCAGTGACATATAAAAAATTTACTCTTTATAATTAAATAAAGAGTAAATGAACTATACATATTAATATACCATCTCGCCTTGAGTCCATGACAGTCTTACCTATGTGAAAGTCTAAAATAGATACGAATGTATCTATTTTCATATCCGAATCCGATAGAAATCCAAATGTATATATTTCTATTTATCATCCATATTTAATTCAGATGCGAATACAAATATTCATATTTATCATTTATCAGATATTGTTGACTCAAAAATCGCACAGGGATCTTTGAATCTTCACACTCGAAAACCTGAGAGAGTCTGCTTGGCTCTAGTCTAGGTCCTAAAAACCCGGAGGTGTACAGAGCGTGCTAGTCAATTTGACCTGTAATTGATAAGGAAGCAAACATGAGTTATTCTACCGCTATCAGCGACGACTCATCGGCATCGGCCTCAATAGCACATGGAATAGCCATGATGCATCGTACAAATATATCAACGATAATGCACTGATCTTTCAATATAAAATATATTTAATGCTCTCATCGGCAGACCATACCAATTGACTTGAATTAATTAACTTAACAAGTCAACCTCTACGGTTTGAATTCAATCGATGCAGCGTAAAGACATCATGCTAAGAATACTATAAACAGAACTAACCTGGATTGGTAAGATAATGGTAACTCATCGGCTAAAACTCTAATTTATGTCGGACGAACAGGCCAGAGCAGATCATCCCATATATTTCTCATTAATGTAATGGATCAGACTCAACCGAGACAGCATCACTTTAGCGATCGGCATACGATCTAATCTAAAATAACCTACAAGGCCAAAATACATCGATCTGAATTATAAAGCACATTACGAGAATAGGAAACAATGCATTACACTGATAACTAGCAAACCTACTCGATCTAATCACAGTATCAGACCTAACCGAGAAAGCCATAAATAGATCAATCAGTTTACCAAGAAGGCTATCCCCGGCATGATCGGAGATCAGACCTAACCGATGCAGCCTGATCCCACACGGAGAATTTCCCTAATGCTACATACCTAAAAGTTGGTGATGCACCGAGAGTTGATCGGTTGGTTGTGTGAATGTTTTACAATAGCCCCTGGCCTGCCTATTTATAGCCGGAGAAAACAACTAATCCGTGTTTGACACAGAATCTCAACTAACTTTATTATCTAATAATTAGAGATAAAATTTCCGCCAAGCCTGAGCCCACGTCACGTGCTTCTTGACTTCGCCTGTTGAACTACTTTTAGTGGCCCATCAGCCCAGCCTCGTGGCCCGACAATCTATGGTGTGTCGGCACAATTTCTGGTGTCAACACATGCACCCCGAGTTCGCTATGTGAAGAGTCGCGTTTCGAAATCTTTTCTCGAAAATCCAATCACCAAGATATTATGCCATGGTCTTTAAATACTACTTTGACACGCCGTCTTCTTCAAGCTCTAGCAGTTTTGCTTTAACAATAACTTCTCCATGTTCTTCATTCCATTGGCATCTAACAGCTCGAGCTTCCCAGAATGACACGTCCGGTGATCACAACTCGGTAGGCCTTCTATAGCTTCTCATTTTGATTCTACAATCAATGCTTCAACATCATCAAGTCCTCGCAAAATTTCTGGATTTCTCTCATTTTTAGGCTCCTACTCAGTCGAACCCTAACATCTCTAGTCCTTCAAATTCTGAAGATTCCATTTTTCAAACTCCCGCTACTTAACGTCACCGATGATCATAACCAAGCTCATCTCCCATTGTGGTGACTATCGAACTTCTTCTCTAGTGAGGATGACGATGACTCCGATGACTCTCTGCTGGCTCTAAACTCACCTCTTGAACGCCGAACCCTAGAGGTATGTAATTCTCACGCCCATCGGCTAACTCAATATTATTGGCTGACCTTCGACCTTCTTCACCTGGATCTTTCAATTTCATCATGCCGCCACCTGTTGGCAATATTGAATCTCAATCATTGGACAAAGCTTTCATTTCTTGGGACCCTCTTCGAGATGGTCGATCGGCCATACTTTGCCACCTTCAGCGCTCAATTGGCTTATTCTTTTGAGACATTGAACAACCATCAGCCCGGCTCCAATCAATAGCCAATCGACTCCTTGCTGATCTGGCCGATAACCTAACCCATGCCTTCTCCAAAGAGCGCCAGCTGACTTATCAGAACACGCACTCCAGCCTAGCCGATCGTGCTATGTAGAGAGTTCATCGCTAGAACCTAGAGTTGACCGAAGCCAAGGTGCACACGACCAAAGATCAACTTCAGTTTTTGCTAAGCCTGCCTGACCGTGACCAACCATACCTAGATCGGCTGAAGTTGGTAGAGAGCTCTATTCTTCAACAAATAAGTTCCTGAACAGAAAAGTCCAATCGGCTTCGGGGCTATATGGTGGATTAGCAAAAATTTCTAGACAACTTGCCGATCAGGATCTAATTTAAAAGAGCCGATTTGATCAATCTGAGATAGGATCTCTCTCAACATCAGCACCTGATCCAGACGATTGGAGGGAATGAAGAGGAAGATACTGAGATGATTCTGCATACTAAAGGGATCCAGGCCGACGCAGCCTCCTCTTTAGAAAGATTTCTAGGGACTTAACTACTGTAATCACTTTGAACTCTAAAATCGACCTTTTATAATTACCCCTTTTGTGAATAATATTATAACTTTTGGAATATTCACTCTTTAATGAAGTCACCCGATCGGCTGCCATGTTTTTTCTTCCTTTACCGATGATCGCACGAAGCCTTCACCTTTAATTCTGAAAACCTTTTGCCTGTTGATCGGCCTATCGGCTCTTGTCAATTTGGCAAAAACTTCAAGATTTCATCGAAATTTACAACTTCTTGGGTCCATCAGCCCTTGGTTCGTTGGCTCGATCCCTCTGTCCTGGTCTATTGGTCTTTAACCTGGTCACATCCCTCGGCTAATCTTGACCACGCATACGACCCATTTGTAGATAGATACCTACCGGTTGTGGTGCACCAATAACGGTGCGCCATGTCCCCCGAGTTCGGGATGTGGAGGGTCATGTTTCAAATTCCTCCTAGAATATCACAACCAGCATGATGTTTTAATTTTATATTGGGAACTCAACCGTTTGCACTTCTCTCTCACCTATAAAGCCTATGGCCTTTCGTCTTCCGCTGTACACCTCCATATTCTCTCACTTCAAGCAAAACCCTTGTGCTTCTTTGCCATCGCAAGTCAAGTTCCACCACTATTCATCGACTCAGGCCTTATCTCCCTCGGCACGACGCACAGTACTCATCGTCGGCAACAATGGCCTCATCATCGCGCACTCCTGAGGTAATCCTCTTTTCCTTGGTTGACCCAATTCTCGTATCTCATAGATAGTTCCTCTTATTCCTATTTTTCTCCCCGTTTCTTATAGAACTTGAAAAACCAGATCCTTATTCCCAACACCAAATCTCCTGGTAGCTATTATCTTGGCCCCTATGGAGAAGAGGATCCTGTTTATCTTATTAACGCTAAGACTAGCCGGGTCCCTTTTAAGCAATCGGAAATGCAATGTAAAGATTGGAATTCTGCGTTCCGTTCCTGGGCTTACCCCATAGATGGATGGAGGGATTAGTATTTGAGAGTTGCCTCGGTGAAGAGCGCAGACTGGGAGGCTAGCAACATTAGCCATTGCATTGGCTTGACCATGGTTGAAACTAAAAGAAATGACGCCATGCTCACGATGGCCTGCTATTTCTGGTTGGATTCCATCAACGCCTTTGCATTCGCCAGTGGGCTGATGTCCCTAACTCTGCTTGATGTTCTGATGCTGACATCACTTAATGTTACTGATCCCCATTGCGAAGTCGATTTCTGGAGCAAACCTTCGCATGATTTGGAAGTGAAGAAACCTGGCGGTTGGGGAAATTATATGGCCACATATAACCAGAAGACGGGGCCGGTCGAGGAAAGGGAACATGTTGCTTTCCTCAACATGTGGTTGGAGCGATTTGTGTTCTATGGTACTACCCTTAGCCCTACCAAGAACTGGCAAAATCTGGCTGAGCATCTTGCACGGAACGATGAATTACCATTGGGCCGATTGCTGCTTGGATCAACATATCAGCTCCTCCAGCTTGTATCCCAACAGCTCTGGGCCGGCGTACCTATTGCGAATGTTGGTGGCCCTTGGTGGTTTATTCAGCTCTGGCTCAACATATACACCGCTCGAGTGACAGAGCGTTTTGACCTACCAAGCTGTGTCTTCCCCGATAACTTCAATTAAGGGGAGAACGTCTAGACCTGCTAGTGCTCCTCAATCGGCAAGGCTGTTGCTTCTTTTGGTGGGGATGACATGAAGCTGGACTACTTGGCCAGATGGTTTATTACCTTTTACTGTGGCTTTGATGATGACGACATCGTCTAGTTTCCTTACCTAGAGGCCATAGACTTTGCGCGCCCTGGCCACTTTCGCTTCGATTCAATCGGCTCTGACGAGGCTACCAAGACTATCTATCGAGCGATTGTTTCCCCAGCCGTTCTACCGGTTGGCTTCTCTGGTGGCTGGGTAAAGCCTTGTTGTGAATTTTATCACCCAACTGTTTGCACCCGTCAGCTCGGGCTTGGCCAACTGTAGATGAGCTTCTTTTACATTGGCAAGATGGAGTTTCGTGGTGCTTTGAACTTATCAGAGTATGAGTTCCTTCTCAACCTCTCCTCTAGAATCCCTTTTGGTGACTTACAAGGGCAGTCACTGAGTTTAGCTCAGAACCGATCATTTGTTCGCCTTTGGGATGAATGGAAGCTTCACTTGTTTTTTTGGGATGTTTCTTCTTACTGCGCTCTGATTGATCCTGATTCTAGCGAGTCCGATACCGAGGTATGTTTTCTTCTTGCCATTGACTTTTGTTGTCTCTATCGAGTTATTTGTGACGTACTTCGCTGCCTTTGCAGGATCAAAGCATGGAAGTGCCCGTTGTCAGCCATAGCTACAGGCCGATTCCATACATGGCATCGTCCTCTACTCCCAATTTGGGTATCGACGCATTGAGCCTAGCTGCTCTTGTCAACTCTGATCCTTCGGGATCCACGACCTTCGGTCCTCCTCGTCAAAAGTGGCCGGCTGCCCCAACAACCATCAATATACTGGCCAAGAAGAAAAAGAAGGCCCCTGCTGTTCCTCCCCCTGCTTAGCCAACCCCTACTGATCGTACTTATTCTATAAGGGTTCTCCTCTTTTATCATATTGCTTTCTCTTGTGTTTTCCTTACTTTCATCGTCTGACTTGCTCAGCCTAGGGTGGCCAATCCTCTTGCCCCCTCCACCATTGTTATTGAGGTCTCAGCGTTGCGAGCGTGGCCAATGTCTCCACTGCGGATTTCCTCTTCTACTTTGCCTCCTATCGTGGCGGCCATCGATCTTGCTCTGATTACTTCTGATCTTGTTGTCACTGTAACTGAAGATTGGGTCTCAGGCTCTGCCTTAGCAGGCGATCTTGAAGTTGAATCGGCTAAGGAAGCTCCAGTTCTTGGTGCCGATGACGCCATTCTTCTAGATCTGACTGGCCCAACTGTAACTTCTACTCTTCCTGAGGTATCATTGGTTAGTAACACTTGCTTTTCTATTGTTTCCTTCTGGTCTCCGCTTATGAGTTTTGCTTTTCTGTAGTCTTTTGCCAGTCTGTTTCCCTTTGACATCAGCGAGCTCGTTAGCGATATCACTGCTACCTAGGCTAAAGCCCCTGACTATGGGTCAGTACCGGTGGATGTTCGTGCTGCCCTTCTTGACATCTGGCATAGACTTGAAGCACCGATTGACACCCTTGTCAATGACTCAGGACCGATCAGGGCAAGATTCGCTGATGTAGTGGATCAACTCCCTCTAGGTCTGGTAGAAGACTTGACTCCGGCATCACACTTCGAGCTTTATCGGCCGTGCTACAGATGCCTTCAATAGCAACTGGCCGATCGCACCGAGCGTCACTTGAAGCAGCAGAGCGAACAGGCCAATCGAGAAGCAATCATGGCCAAGAAAGCTTCTCTCAACACCTTGAGAGCCGAGCCCATCGAAATTGAGCATCGGATCACACAACTTTGCGATAAAGAAGCTGCTCTTATTTCTTGCCTAGAAGTTGTTCGTGTCGATATCCTCTCTTCTCAAAAGAGGTTGATGGAGATACCGACGGAGGTCGAAGCCTAGAAGCAGGGGCTGGCCACCTTTGCCAAGGAAGCCCTTCGTCGCTACCAACAATCGAAGCCGATCCCTTGAAGCAACGAAGAAGATCTTAAAGAGCTAGC
This sequence comes from Zizania latifolia, assembly GCA_000418225.1. NCBI lineage: Eukaryota > Viridiplantae > Streptophyta > Magnoliopsida > Poales > Poaceae > Zizania > Zizania latifolia. The sequence continues at coordinate 615,625 of KE371185.1, read as the reverse complement.
CGCCATTAGTGAGATCCATGATTGGGTTGTTGCTGTGTTGACTGATTTTCTTGGTGTAGCTGATCCCGACAATACCCCTTGAATGATTTGTTTTCATCTGAGCCATGACTGGGATGACACTTTATATTTTGTTTTATATTTTCTCAAGGTGATATTCTAGATATCGGCTATTTCCTTTACACTACGATTGTTTATCTTGTTTTGTTCTAAAGGCGATACTTCTAGTGTCGGCTATACGGTTTATGCTTTTCTACGCATATTGGCCTCCTGGCCGATTAGATTTTGATCCAAACACTTGAATGATATCTCTTTAAATATTTGTCATTGAGTGCCTTCGCAAATTCTTCTCCTTATAATGTCTTCAATACATAGGCGTTGCCTGGCACGACTCGGATTATCTGATAGAGACCCTCCCAATTAGGTGACCATTTACCGAACCGATTATGTTTAGTCCCGATCGGTAGCATGAGTTTCCAGACTAAGCCATTCTCTTCGAATGATTTGATCGATACTTTTTTATTATAATGTCTTGTCACCCTTTGTCAGTGAATCACCGATCAGTCCACCTAAGGGGGTACCCGAGGTGGTCATTAGATGTGTGTAAGGGAAGCGCAACACCTTCAAACCCGATGGTTGACTCTAAAACACAAGAACCAAGATTTATATTGGTTCAGTTCTCCCGAAGGATAATAGTCCTACGTCTAGTGTTTTGGTGTGTACTATGATGGTGGATCTTACAGTACGATGCAATCAAACTATGGAGGCTTGGAGCGTCGAAAGCAATAAAATATGCTAAAAAGCTTGTCCTTTGGGGGGTTTCTTGCCTCCTTTATATTCTCAGGAGGTGAGCCCAACAACTTAGGACTCTAACCCAAGTCGATCTAGGATTTCCTACCGAATTCGGATGCTAAATCTCTAATTATAAGGATTCTGGTATAAAGAAATCTCTTGATATCATATCCGGAGCTTACCTACCAGATAAGGACTCAACTTTCCTTATCAGAATCAAACCCCTGTTCATGGGCCATACCAGACGGTCAATGCTGGTCTTGGCCTGCCCTTGGTCTGGTCTAATAAGCCCAACTATGGGGTACCCGGGGGTCATATCCCTGACAGCAGCCCTCGAGCTCTTCTTAGCTTGGTTGAAGAAATCTTTAGTAAAACAAGCTGGGACGAACTCTTCTTTAATCTAAAACTTTAACATCTTTGTCAATCTTTGATGTCTTTGAAAAAACCTTTGATCTCCTTCTTTCGTGTGAGGTGCACCACGTAGGTGCACCCACACAGTGTAGCCCCTAAGCCTCGAGTTAAATAGAACATTTAGCTTGAGGGTCCAAGGATATCCTGTGAGAAAAAATAATCTTTTGGAAATTTGCTTCTCGATCTTGTCTTCTACTGTCATTGAGATCTTGCTGGGAAGAGGTCACATCTGAAATCTTGAACTCGCAATGAACTAGAAGGAAGTTGGTATTGAATCTTTGAATGAGTCGACGTTCAGCCATCCAGGTCCTGGATGCTCGGGAGGATGGAGTTCGTTGAGTCTGCCAGTTCTCGAGCACATTAGCTCCCAGGCGCTCATACCTTTGGACGGGCGAGCCCCCAAGCACGGGAATTCTCAAGCGCGCGCGAGCCCCCCGCGCATGAAGATCTTCGTGTGTACGCGAGCCCCCAAGTGGGAGAGTCTTGGAGCACATGCGAGCCCCTAGGTACGGGGCCCACCAGCGCAGGAGATTTCAACCGTCGCGGACTCCGCCTAGTGCACCAAAAAGGCTGCTTCATAATTCCTTTTCCTGTCCGTAGTTAATGTGTGGCAGACGAAAAGACTAAAAAGATGTCCTGCCTCTGACGAAGCCACACGCAACATGCAGAGCACTAGCGAAGATAAGGCAGTGAGAACC
>KE371185.1:558843-579275 GCA_000418225.1 Zizania latifolia | reverse complement strand
CAATTTACCCGCATCCCTTCTTGAATATCTTGAAGGCAAGTCTAAAAACTAGCCGGCATACAATTTTCCTCTGTTAGATACAAGAACAAGGCAACAAATGAGAAATATTATATTTGTACAATAAGCCAAAAGTAACGATAAAGAAATTATGTTTGTACCTTTGTACTAATTGCAAATCCAATCCTGAGAACACATTAGAGCCTCTAGCATTGGAGTAAGTCGGCTACGATGCTCACTAAGAACTCTACCACTCGTGCTAAATGCGGACTCAGATGCAACCGTGCTCACCAAAATACCATAATTATCACATGCTATCATCCTCAAAGTTGGATAGCGTGTCCCAGTGACCTTCCACCAACTTAGCACATCAAAATCTTTCTTTGAATGAATTACATAGTCATCCTCCAAATATATCTATCTAGCTCAGATTTTGGGTTTAGTGATCCTGACCTCTTTCTAGCAACATGAGCACTTAAAGTTGACATAGCAGCAGGAGGTTCATTTGCTGAAATTGCAGTAGAAGGTTGTACGTTATCTTCATCACTATCTCCTTGCACTTGATACTCAATCATCAACTCACATAAATCTCTAGTCACATTTCTCACATGCTACTTACATTCTTCACCTGTGACACCAAGAAGCATTTTAAAGCAAACCGACAACATTTCAGTCTTAAAGTGAGGATCAAGTAGTGTGGCAATGCCCATTAGCCCTTGAATGTCTAACCAATACTTGTCAATTTTTTTAATCATTTCATCTAACATTTCACTAATAAGCACATTGTCACATATTGACCAATTCTTAATCTTCATTTTAATTTCACCAATCTCAACAAAGTAAATGTTCGCAATGACATAACTAATCCCACAAAACAATTATGTGATACCATAGAACATTCTAAGCCTCTCAACAACATCGGCAACAAAAGTCCATTCCTCATTACTTGGAAGACAATCATATTACTTGTCAACCTTCTTTAAGCGAGTAAAGACATTTTGACAAGGCAAAGCAACACTAAGCATAGTAAAAGTCGAGTTCCATCTTGTTTTGTAGTCACGGACTATTTTTTTTTCTAATGGGACTTTCAAATACTTAGCAGTTTATTCAAATTTCTCAGTTCTTTTTGGAGTGGCAGTCCAATAAGCAACACAGTCCCTAATGATTTCAACGGCATCCTACAAGATCACTGGCCCAACCTTAACAATTAGATTCAAAATATGAGCACAACATCGCATATGAAGCATCTTACCCTTTAACATCAGCTTATTTGTGCCCATCTTTCTCCTTAACATAGGGATTATCTTGTTATTTGTACTACAATTGTCAAGGGTAATAGTAGATACCTTCTCATCCAAATTCCACTTGACCAATGCATCATAACGTTTCTCACATATAACTTTTGCCATGTGTGGTGCAGGGACATCTATGAACCTGCATTTAAAGAGAAAATAACATATTTAGACATATGATATCTAGACACATATATATCCAGACATAGAAGCAAATAGGAGATCACCTCATGATTATACTTCTAAGCTTTCATAAGCTATCGACAAAACAGGTTGTAGTAGCCATATATCCCTTTTTTGATTGTTTGACGTCCACAAATCAATTGTGATAGCAACCCTTGAGTTGATTACTATCATGTAGATAATGGCCTTCTTCCTTTCTTCCACAAACTTGTCCATGATGTCCTTCCTAATAGTGTTTCAGGTCACCAATTTAAATAAGGGCTGAAGTGCAGTGACAATGTGATCAACCATACATAAGGGGTACTCATGCAATACCATTATAGCAGCAAGCTCTTTTCTAGCAACTTCTTAATGTGTAATTCTCTACTGATACTTTTCTAGTCCCTATAGAACAAAACCTTAATGAAGATTAGGATAAAGGCCTACTATCTTTATTTGTTGCATTCAGCTTGCTCCTTTAAATGGTCATGGAGATGCCTAGTTCCATTATGAGTTTCTCCTCCAAGATTCTTATGACACCAATTACACTTTGCCTTGATTTTACCCATGACTCTAACTCTCTTAAACTCCTTCCACACAATTGAAGATAATTTCCTCTTTGAGCCAATAGTGCCACCTTCTGCATCTTCATCTTTAGAACATTCTATTTCAATGGGTACAACTTCTCCATCTTCTTCACTACTAGGGATAAGGCTAGGGCTAGGGCTAGGGCTAGGACTAGGGCTCAGGATGGAGGCAGGGCTAGAGATGGGACTCGGGCTTATGCTCGTGGAGTTTGGCATTCTGTCTCAAGTAGATTTGTGCTTGTGCTCGGGGTCACAGGGACGTGGCGGCATAAGGGGTGAGGCCACGAGGATGTGGCAGCGTGGGGGACGTGGGTGCATGGCGGCGTAGGGGCATGGTAGCGCGTGTGCGTAGGGGAGGCTATGGGGGGCTCCTACGGATGCGATCGTCTGAATGTACGGTGCCGTGGAGTGGAGCTAGAGGCTAGGACACTAGGGCTAGGTAGGGTTTAGGGTTTCTACTTTCTACTTTCTAGTATATATATATACATATAACGAGGGCCCACATGTCAGTCCCTCTTATTGGGCTCCCCGGTGATTAAAGGGAATGGGGGAACACATTCCCTGGCCTCGGCCCCGCTAGCCCTGATGGGGATGCCATTTTGCTTGCAAACCTCCCCTGTGGGGACAAAAAATCGACAAACCATCCCCTTATAGGTGAATTCACCATCGGATATCGGTAATTGGGGGCCCAATGCCATCCCTGGGCACGACGAACCCAATGTGAGGCCACGATGCTTGAAGCGCCTATCATACTCTCTTGCCCCTTCTCCTTGTATTTTGCACAACCTATTATCTTGTAAGCATATTCTCTACAGTCCATACATATCCTAATTGGGTTTCTATCTTTGGATTGGTCCATGTTATTTCTAATGTGAAGAACCTACTTCCTTCCCATACCTCCTTTTAGCAAATCTACATCAGGGACCTAGATTGTATCCTATGGATCAGTCCACATGAAGTTTTCAAGTACTTAAAAACCAAGGATCTCACCACTCCATGCTTGCACAACTCTCTCCATCAATTAGAAAAGTAATACAAAATGTGTAGAATCCAACTGGACTATGGAACAAGTAGCTAAAATGTAGAAACATGGCAAATGAAGTAGCTGCAGCTTGTTGCATGTGCATGAACATATGCCCGATGTGTGTTCATCTCCTAGAGTGACCTCCTATGTGATAACTCCAGTGGATGCCCCAAATCCACCATTGATGCGTACCATAACCTTGAACCGACAAACAATGCCCCTTTTATCCCTTGTTGTGTGGTGTTGCACATTCTTTTCCTTTCTTTACCAAGTGCTCAACCATCTTTGCATAGAATGGAGTCTAAATGTAATTAATGTTGGGAACGGATAGGCTACGCTAGCATAAAACAAAATTTTTTCTACCCAGTTCAACCTAGGAACCATGCGAGTAATAGGATCATGGATCGTTACCTCTAGCCACGAGACGCGCTAGGACATTGGAAGAAGAGTTGAAGAAGCGCGTCCTCGATCAACTCTGCCCAGCTCCATCCAATTCCGTCCAATCGTTAGTAGTGAAGACGATGCAGTCCCGCGATCTCTACGTCGATATGATTAGCACCGCAGTCACAGCGACGCCTCTATGGTATCCACATGTACAGGGACGAGATCACCTCACGCCGGTATGCTAGTTGATGGAAATATGCCCAAGAGAATTCTGGGGAACCGAAAGTTCTGGCTTGAGGCCGAAAGTTCTAGGTTCTAGAGCAACCGAAAGTTCCGATGCTAGTTTTGGTTTCTAGAGGAACCGGAAGTTCCGGTTGGACCGAAAGTTCTGGCCTGCCTGAAAGGTGAATTCTAGATAAACCAAAAGTTCTGGGTGGAACCGGAAGTTCCGGGTCGAAATAAATTCGATACAGAATGTTATTTTTGGAAGTTCCGGTTGCACCGAAAGTTTCGGGTTCGGAAGTTCCGATTGGATCGAAAGTTCTGGACAGAAATAAATTTATATAGAAGATTATTTTTGGAAGTTCTGAGCCTAGACCAGAACTTCTGGACCAGATGAACAGATTAGATCTGTTAGACTTTAGTACTGATTAAAGGCCCATGAGAGGACACTATATAAGGAGAGGAGGGGCTAGGACGAAAAGGCTGTTGTTGCTAAGGCTGCTCCTTCCTAACCCTAGTCGCCACCTCTCCTAGCTACACCGGTTGTGGCCGTCTCTCCCCTAATCTCCCACGTGATACTAGCATACTGGCATAAGATGATCATGTCCCTATACGTGTGGATACCATGGAGGCACCACTGCTACTGCGGTGCTGATCTTCTCGTGAAGATCGTAAGGATACATCGACTTCACCACCGACGATTGGACGGAGCCAGGCGGAGTTGATCGAGGATGTGCTTCTCCAACTCTTCTTTCGCTGCCCTAGCGCATCTCGTGGCTAGAGGTAATGATCCTTGATCGCATTACTCGCATGGTTCCTGGGTTTAACGGGGTAGAAAAGTTTTGTTTTGTGCTAGCGTAGCCTACACGTTCCTTAACACTAGTACCGCGCGCGAGGCTAGAGAGATACGGCCACAGCAGGTGCGGCCAGGGGAGAGGTGGCGGCTAGGGTTATGGGAGGTTCAACAACATTGTGCGCCCTAGCCTCTCCTCTTCTTATATAGAGCCCACTGATAGGCCTTTAATCAACATTAAAGCCCACCATATCTAATTTGCACGTTCAGCCCGAAAGTTCCGGCCGAGGCCTGGAACTTCTGAAAATAATATTCTGTATCGAATTTATTTCTATCCGGAAGTTCTGGTCCAACCGGAACTTCTAAATACGGAACTTCCGGTCCAACCGAAACTTCCAAAAATAACATTCTGTGTCGAATTTATTTTGGCCCGAAAGTTCCGGCCGAAGCTCGGAACTTCTGGTTCGTCCAGAATTCGCCTCTAGAGCAGGCCCGGAAGTTTCAGTCCAACTGGAACTTACGATTCCTCCAGAACTCGTCACCAGGGCGGGTCCAGAAGTTCCGGTCCAACCAGAACTTCCGGTTCCTCTAGAACTTGTCTCTAGGGCATATTACCATCAATCTCCCACTTGCACTAGAGTCAATACTTGCAAGCTTTAAATCCCATCCCCTTAAGCGTGTGACCCGATAGGTTCATATGTAAACGGCCGCTACCCGAAAACCTTTTCCGGATCGCAAGTCAATAGCGGTACCTAGCAGCACATACTGACCCCCGAATACATACAAAATCATATTTTCTGAAACTTGATATACTCACGCACCAATCTCTTTACCACACGACATTAGTCAAGCTCAAGACGAGATTCATGCCACCCTTATGATAGCTCGACACTTCACTCGATCAAATAGTAGATTAATCATGATTAACTCTTTAATTATAGTGGCATGGTCATGTACTTTCTCAATCCAACTATCTCAAGGGGCCTAGAGACGTCTCTCCTGTTATTTAGGAGGGGTAAATTCCATCTTGATCGCTCACATCCCAAGACATGTTTCATAACATACCCGAAAGCAATCTTTATAACTATCTAGTTACGGAATAGCGTTTGGAAGCCCCTAAGTGTGCTACTACACATTCTGAAATCAATGACGATCTCAGGTCAAAGGATTCTGTAGGTACACTATTTGAGATGACAAAAAATAACAATCCTAGCAGTATCTCAAGGTGAGTCTATCCAACACCATGTTCTCTAACATTTGTCCATATTACTGATTTGATATCTCCATATCTATGATCCATAAAACATTATCATCAATCAGACAAATGTGCTAACCTATGAATCATCATTGTCTCACATGATGATATGAGATTAGGGATCATTTAGAATAATATCATTATAAAACAAAGAGTTTCACAAACAGGTCACATACGTGCTGATCAATGTAAATGATAATTATTCAAAGAACAAGATAACCAATTATCTAAAAATAAATCCGTATAGACAAGACACCTTCTCTCACATATACTAGACTCTATCACGCAAGTATCTAATACCCATAGAGCTCAAGTGCGTCTCATACTTGGGCTGTGAGAGAGGCTTCGTCAATGAATCAGCAATGTTCGAATCCGTATGCACCTTGCATATCTTTACATCACCTCTATCTATGATCTCATGGATAAGGTGATAGCGCCGTAGTATGTGCTTGGACTTTTGGTGTGACCTAGGCTCCTTGGCTTGCGCAATGGCACCACTATTATCACAATAGAGGTCCACTGGACTGGACGTACTAGAGACAACACCTAGCTCAGAAACAAATTTTCTGATCCAAACAGCCTCTTTTGCAGCTTCAGAAGCTGCTATGTACTCGGCCTCCGTTGTTGAATCTGCAACCGTTTCTTGCTTGGAACTTTTCCAACTCACTGCGCCTCCATTAAGGCAAAACACAAATCCAGATTGCGATCTCGACTCGTCCTTGTCGGTTTGGAAGCTAGCGTCGGTGTAAACATTTACAACGAGCTCCTCCGCACCTCCGTAGACTAGGAACATATTCTTAGTTCTTCTCAAGTACTTAAGGATACTCTTTACTATCGTCCAGTGACTTTCACCCGGGTTTAATTGGTATTTGCTTGTAACACTTCGAGCGTAGGAAACATCTAGGCGTGTACAAAGCATGGCATACATGATGGACCTGATTGCAGAAGCATATGAGATCACACTCATCTTCTCTAGCTCATCAAGTGTCTAAGGACACTGACTCTTGCTGAGAGTAATACTATGTGACATTAGCAAGAAACCTTTCTAGGAATCCTGCATATTAAACCTTTTCAATACCTTGTCGATGTACATGCTTTGGCTTAATCCAATTAGCCTTTTCGACCTATCTCTATAGATCTTTATGTCCAATATGAATGCTATCTCTCCAAGATCTTTCATTGAGAAACTTTTTCGCAATGAAGATTTAACAGCATCGAACATTGAAATATCATTTCCGATCAACAATATGTCATCTACATATAAGACTAGAAACACAAGTGCACTCCCACTAGTCTTTTTGTAAATACAATGCTCTTCTTCATTCTTGATGAAACCAAATATTTTGATCACTTCATCAAAACGAAGATTCTAACTTCGAGAAGCTTGCTTCAGCCCATAAATAGACTTTTGAAGCTTGCATATTTTTCGAGTATTTTTCGGATCGACAAAACCTTCAGGCTGTGTCATGTACACATCCTCACTTAGGTTTCTATTAAGGAAAGCCATTTTAATATTCATTTGCCATATCTCATAGTCATAATATGCGGCAATTTCTAGGATGATCCGGATAGACTTTAGCATTACGACGGGCGAAAATGTTTTATCATAATCAACACCTTGAATTTGCTTGAAACATTTTGTCACCAATCGTGCCTTATAGATGTGAACATTTTTATCAACGTCTATATTTTTCTTAAAAATCCATTTGCACTCAATAGTTTTGACACCATCAGGTGGATCAACCAAGTTCTAAACTAGATTCTCTCGCATGGATTCTAACTCGGATCTAATGGCTCCAAGCCATTTCTCAGAGTCTAGTCCCATCACTGCTTCTGAGTAGGTCTTAGGTTCATCATTGTCCAACAATAATCTGTAGCGCTGCCCCATGGTTAAAAACGTAAACCGCTCGGGCGCACGACCAACCCTTTCCGACCGACGTGGGGCTGGTGTCTCGACAACGGGTTCTGCAACATCTTGCATATCGAGTTGTGGTTCAATAGGAGCTGAAACACTTTCGAGTGGTTCCCAAATCTCTTCAAGTCGCACCATGCTCCCACTAACTCTTTTCGAGATAAACTCTTTCTCAAGAAAGACACCATTTCGGACAACAAACACTTTGCCTTCTTCCTGGTTATAGAAGTAATATCCTTTGGTTTCCGTAGGATACTCCACAAAGAAGTATTTATCAGATTTGGGAGTGAGCTTATCGGGCGTCAAACGTTTTACATAGGCCTCACAACCGCATATCTTTAGAAAAGACAACCCGGGACGCTTCCTAGTCCATATCTCATATGACGTCCTCTCTACAGATTTAGATGAAACCCCGTTCAACGTGAAAGCAACAGTTTCTAGAGCGTATCCCCAGAAGGACAATGGAAGATCAGATTAACTCATCATTGACCGGACCATGTCTAATAAAGTTCGGCTCCTCTGCTCGGACACCCCATTCCATTGAGGCATGCCTAGTGGAGTCAGCTGTGAAACAATTCCATATTGCTTTAGATGATCAATAAACTCATGGCTCAAATATTCACTTTTATGATCCAATCGTAGAAATTTAATTGTCTTGCCTATATGATTTTGTACCTTATTCTAGAAATCCTTGAACTTTTTAAAGGATTCTGACTTATGCCTCATTAAGTAGATGTAATCAAATCTACTAAAGTCGTCGGTAAAAGTAATGAAGTACTAAAAACCACCTCTAGCTGTAGAACTCATTGGTCCACATACATCCGTATGTACAAGGGCCAACAATTCATTTGCCATCTCACTTTGACCAGTGAAAGGCGTCTTAGTTATTTTGCCAAGTAAACAAGACTCGCATGTGTCAAATGATTCGAAATCAAATGACTCTAGAAGACTATCTTTATGGAGTTTCTACATGCGCTTCTCATTTATATGACCTAAACGACAATACCAAATAAAAGTGGAATTCAAATCATTAAGCCGAGGCTTCTTCGTATTAATGTTATAAACATTTATATCCTCAAGATTCAGAATATATAATCCATTCAAAAATGGACAAGTACCATAGAGCATACCATTCAAAAATATCGAACAACACTTGTTCTTTATTATGAATTCATAACCATCTTCCTCTAAATATGAAGAAGAGATAATGTTTCTGCCCAAGGCAGGAATGAAATAACAATTATTCAATTCCAAAACTAATCCTGAGGGTAGCGACAAGGAATAAACGCCGATGGCCAACGCAGCAACTTTTGCACCATTATCGACGCGGACATCCAACTCACCTCTTGCACACTTTCTAGTCCTTTTCAATCCCTGCAATGATTTGCATGTATGAATCATTGATTCGGCATCAAATACCCATGAATCACTTGGACGAGTTGTAAGATTAATTTCAATAATATTTATACCTAAAGTGGAAGTCTTACTTCCATTCTTTTTCTTGAGTTCTTTCAAGTACAACTTATAGTTCCTCCGCCAATGACCAATCTTATGGCAGTGGTGGCAAGTATTAGAGTAGTAGGGCCAGTCTTGGACTTTTCAACTGGTTTAGGCTTAGAACTCGAGATCTTATCTGAAGCTTTAGCCTTGCTCTTGCGTTTTCTCTTCTTGCTATCCTTCTGAACCATCATCACATGACTAGAGCTTTTCTTAATGCTTTCCTCAGCAGTCTTTAGTATCCCATGCAATTTAGCCATGCTTTTCTCCATGCTGTTCATATGAAAATTCAAAAATAAATGGTTCGAAGCTCGCAGAGAGCGACTAGAGAATCACATCCGTAGCCAACTCTTGGCCAAGAGGAAAACCAAAGTTTTTCTAAGCTTTCAATGTAACCAATCATTTTGATCACATGAGGACTGACTGGACTACCTTCTACTAACCTGCACGCAAACAAGGACTTTGAAGTGTTATACCTCTCGGCCCGAGCTTGGTTCTCAAACATGCCTTTGAGTCCCACAATCATATCATGGGCATCCCTGTTCTCATTTTGCTTCTGAAGCTTAGAGGACATACTGGCAAGCATGAGACAGCTAACATCAAGTGAATCGTTGGCGTGCTTCTCATAAGCCCTTCAATTCGCGGCAGATGCATTATCAGCTGGTTCATCAGGATGGGGCTCCTCTAGAACATATTCTTTTTTCTCATGTTTGAGAACAATTATCAAGTTTCTATGCCAATCAATAAAGTTTGTTCCAGAAAGCTTTTCCTTTTCAAGAATTGATCGCAAATTAAAACTAGAAGTGTTACTAGTAGTAGGTGCCATGATCTACAACAAAAATACAAGTTTTAGCACTATGCTATATGAATCTTCTATCAAATAAAAGATGCTCCACTACATGATATACAATCATTTTTCTCTTACGACATGTAGTGCGACAAGATCCATATTCGACTAACTTCTAGTGAGGTTTGGCATCACTGCTAGAAAATTAGTGACATAGGTAAGCAACACCTTGCTAATCACATCCCTATGTGACTCTTGTTTGTTGGGTGGCATCAAATACTCCAGCGCCCAACACCATGCCCCAAAGCCCAAAACCATTTTGATAGCTTTGTTAAGCAAATCAATACTATGCTTGTGGATGTCTGACATCCACCCTAACTGGTTAAGATAAAAGATGGCACTCTGCTTTGGCAGACCTACCATACAATGATCAAAAACATTTGTAGGTGCAGCTATTGGAAAGGGCATCAATGAATCTTAATTTTCTAAGGGAAACTATTCTAACATGGTAACGATGCTTACCGTATACAAAACATGAAAGAATAGTATGACAAAAATATAAGTAAACATCACAGGCAATCATATTAACTGTGACATAGTATGGCCCTTCTCACATGGTGATCTCTATCTCCATGGTTCCTATCCTTCGGGTCATCACGCTTCAAGCCTCCATGATCTTGTATCAGTCTATTACATCTAATAGCACTATACAAATTATATGAGAAGAAGCATCACATGTCGATATGCGGGTCGTTACAACAATAGAATAACCTTGGGCCGTAATTAACCATGACACGCAGGCCATGAAAATTACATACATGCATCACATACATCACAAGGCCATACCAGTCACAACATTCTCTGCAAAAATGAGTTAAGCGTCGAATCTATGTGTGTCTAAAAGTGGATCCAGAACTTCTGGCTCAAGGCCCGGAACTTCCGAAATCAACCTTCTGTATCGAATTTATTTTGACCCGAAACATCCGAGTCAAACCCGAAACTTCTAAAAATAACCTTCTGTACGAAAATTATTTTGGCCAGGAAGTTCCGGCTAGAGCCCAGAACTTCCGAAAAATCCGATGCAAGAATAATAGATCTAATCTATTTCCACCACATATCACCTATATGTGTATGAACCAGATCGAACACTATGCACGTAGGCTCTGATACCACTATTGGGGAATGGGTAGGCTACGCTAGCATAAAAAAAATTCTACCCCGTTCAACCTAGGAACCATGCGAGTAATAGGATCATGGATCATTATCTCTAGCCACGAGACGCGCTAGGGCAGCGGAAGAAGAGTTGGGGAAGCGTGACCTCGATGAACTCCGCCCAGCTCCATCCAATTTCGTCTAATCATCAGCGGTGAAGACGATGCAGTCCCGCGATCTCTACGCCGATATGATCATCGCCGCAGTCGCAGCGATGCCTCTACATTATCCACATGTACAGGGACGGGATCATCTCACGCCGGTATGCTAGTACCGCACATGAGGCTAGGGAGATACGGCCACAGCAGGTGTGGCTAGGGGAGAGGTGGCGGCCAGGGTTAGGGGAGGTTCAACAGCCTTTTGCGCCCTAGCCTCTCCTCTCCTTATATAGAGCCAACTGATGGGCCTTTAATCAACATTAAAGCCCACTAGATCTAATCTGCATGTTCGGCCCGAAAGTTTCGGCCGAGATCCAAAACTTCTAAAAATAACATTCTGTATCGAATTTATTTCGATCCAGAAATTCCGGTCCAACCGGAACTTCCGAAAATAACATTCTGTGTCGAATTTATTTTAGCCCAGAAGTTCCGGCCGAAGCCCGGAACTTCCTGTTCGTCCAGAATTCGCCTCTAGAGCAGGCCTAGAAGTTCCGGTCCAACCGAAACTTTTAGTTCCTCTAGAACTAGCCACCAGGGTGGGTCTAGAAGTTTCGGTTCAACCAGAACTTCTGGTTCCTCCAGAACTTATCTCTAGGGCATATTACCATCAATTAACCTATGTGAGTTCATGTGCCCTTCTTTCTCTCATCGACTTAGTTGTTTTATGTATGATACCCTCGATAATTGCAGTGAGAGGTAGAAGCCCAAGACTAGGAAAACGACATTGTATTCCTTCGTTAGATTGGTTGTCATAATACTATGCCATAACTCATTGAAGAAGAACCTATTTCTACAAATCTTGGCTCTCAAACCAATCAAAAAGATCTTATGTTCCTGGTCTACTGGCAGCGTTAGCGAGCACTACTTCAAGCACCCATTCAAGTTGAACACATATGTGTGTTTTTAGTCTCAGGCTACGTGTTGGTTGATCTGACATGACAAGTTGTCTCATCATTCAGTCTATCCCAACATATTCTAACTTCTAGTGTTGCAATAGCTTTCATAGCTTCTTGAACAAGTTCATTAAATATATCTTGTTAATTTGCCTAAAGAAATTTGCACCCATATGACACATCCACTAGCGATTTTGCATGTCGGTCTTGTAGTATCGATCGTTTGCAACTTCTTGTGGCTCTTTAATTCCATTCATCAAACATGTATGATGATAATGTATTACCCAAATTTCTTGTCAAAATCAAATTACTCCATACCTTAGGTGTTGTAGAAATCACAACATATACTTTTATAGTTTTTATTCTCCCCAAATGCAAATGTCATTTGGATGATATGGCTATTCAGGTTGGAACCAACCACTGACATAATCTGCCTCCTATATATACTTTCCTCTAAAAATATGTCGTCCACACACAATGTTGACTAAGAGCAATGGAATGCATTGATCCATGTGTTGAATGCGAAAAAGCCATAGCCATGAGAAAATAACCAAAAGGACGCACCGATTCTCTATACTCCGTAGCAACATAACTACTAGGATTTCTTACCTTCAAAGTGTATAAAGATCAGGAAGGCTATTGTACGCTACTTTGAAGGGCCTAAATCATCTCTCCATTGCCTTTTATTTTGCCTTCCAAGCTTGTGAATAACTAATTATTTACTTGTGCTTCAAAGGCAACATCTTGATGATGTCTAACATTGGAAAATCATCAACGTCTATAATCTTGCTATAAAATGTGTTTGTAATGTATGTCAACATGAAATTATGGTAACCGATGGTCATATTTCAGAAAAATACAAGTATGCTACTCAACCTTTGACACCAGCCTGTAAGTTTAATACTTAGTGTCAAGGAAATAGAATATTCTATTTATAACTATCCATAATAGTGTTTTCCACAATATATCCACGTGCCAATAGTTTAAAGATTTGGTAGAAGATAGAATCATATAGATAACCAACTTACACAATAGGTAAATTATCGCCTTACTTCAGGGATATCTTAACCTACTAGGACATTGTAAAACCTTAATCTCCATGTATATAAGTGGAGGCCAAGTAGCCCCAAAAGACTTACAAAAACTTAAAGATCGCAATCTCAAGCTAAATAGATCTATATCAAGACATCAATCAATCAAGCCTTGTAATCTCATACATACTAGCCTGCTCGAAACAAGTACACTCGATGACTAGGTAAACATAGACAACACAACATGATGCATGGTATTAGTCTCTCTAGATGGTCCCAAGTATATATAAATTGTGCACTATCTTGACTTAGGTAGGGGCTACACCAAAACAACTCTATTATCTCTACTCGTCATATATTCTATCGATAGTTGGCACGCCAAATAGAGGGCTTCACCAAAACACCAACAATAAGATCGAGATGGCTTCTCCAATGATTAGTGTCATTTTCATCGAGAGCTTCACCGACAAGCTTGTGGCATCGCTCACCAAGCTCCCACGGATCATCTTTCAGTTCGCTAGCCACGACTTCATCACTAGCAATGGTCATGGCATAACCTAGTGCCTCCACCTCATCTTGAGCTAGTTCTAGACTGTTTGGTCAGAGCACTCTCGTTTGACCCCCCATAATTCTGATTACTACACTATCTTGCCAATTCAATGATATATTGATTGTGACGATCTTTCATCACCTTAGTTACATTTTCCGCTCATACCTAGTAGTACGTATGTGAGTCAGTTTGAATCTTTTATTCATCTAATTTTTAGGTATTCCATTATCAAATGAATTCTATACCTTTCATAAATAAACAACTCATATTTTTTAGATAAATAAATGATGGGTCACAAAGTCATTTGAAATGATTTCTTAATTCATGCACACAAGTCAAAATGGATCAGAGGGAGTATAACGGGTTGGTTTTAGTTGACAAATATATCAAAACAAAATATCTAACTTTATTATTTCTATTCCATATTTTAGTCTGTTCTGAATTACCAAGCTTTCATAACTGTCTCTAGTTATTGGGGGTAC
The DNA here is from genome assembly GCA_000418225.1 of Zizania latifolia. Classification (NCBI taxonomy): domain Eukaryota; kingdom Viridiplantae; phylum Streptophyta; class Magnoliopsida; order Poales; family Poaceae; genus Zizania; species Zizania latifolia. The sequence continues at coordinate 565,037 of KE371185.1, read as the reverse complement.
ACATTTCTGTCCAATAAACGCAATTTCTTTTGCAATGCAACAGCATCTTGCTTGAATATATTGACACCATCAAAGAGAATCCCCAGAAATCCACCTTGTAAGCATAGCAAGACATTGCTTTGGCATGTACTCTGGGGCAGTGTGTCCACCTCCCTACAGAAACCAAACAACATACATGTAGAAAATCGGATTTAGCAAGATCATATCACTCTTGTTTGTTATCAAATCATGCATGCTGGTATGCTAATTTGTCATTAGCTATTAATCAACTTGTTGCAGTAAAAGGAAGGACGTCCATGGCTCCCACGTACCTTGACAGTTGCAAATGTGAGGTTATTAGAGTACGACCTTGTATATCTGCATATAAGAATATAAGATAGAGACAGAGAGGGATATGGCTGGTCAGACAAGTGAGTATGAATATTGTAGTGGTGGCAAACAAATTAAGTAACTACTCGAGCCATGTTCTGCCAAAGAGATACACTTAACTTCTCAAAGAAAAAATAAAATAAAGTAAGATTTAAGCTCATGTGCTAGTTTTCTATAAAATTGGATGGTTGAAAGCAATTTATAGGAATTTTTGATGCTCTAATCTTATGTTCCAAATAATTTAGATAGAAAATTTTCTAAAGTATTTGAATAATTTAAAATTCTAAAAATTTCCGCAAATCCAAAATTGCCCTAAGTAGTCAATCTCTACGAAATCTTGTGCAATACTGTTACAGACGAAATGTGCCGTAGTTTGACGTGAGACTCACCCTGCAACTTGTCCTTGCACAAACCATGGCCTCCAGTCATCGACAACAGAGAAATTCAGAGACCTAATCCAGGCTTGCGTGCCGATGAAAGGGATAAACATGTCATGATCACCACTGTAAACTAGGCCTCTGTAGCCTCTAGTGGTCAAATCCTGATGGTATCTCACTGAACTGTTGAAATCAGAAGTGTAGAGTACATCGCGGTTGCATCTTTTCCACAAAGGAACTGTTCCCTGCATTTGCAGAACTTTTATATTTATATAGTGTTCAAGAGATTATTTCAAGAGACAGATATATAATACCTGGTGAATTCCAAGGGCCTCTCTGACCGTGACATTGTTTGCCCATATTCTAGACATTGTATATTCTGCCGTCTGCCAAGAAATACCAAATGCTAGGTAAGCTAGATTATTACCTAGCTACTGCTCCCTCCGTTATATATTATAAATCGTTTATAGAAAAATATACTAACAACTAAAACATCAAATTAGTTTTATTAATGTCATCATAAAATATATTTAAAAGTATAATTGTTTGATATTATAGATATTAATATATTTTTTTAAATTTAGTTAAAATCAGAAAGTTTTAATTTATAAAAAGACAAACTACTTGTAATACGAAACCGAGGAAGAATCTAGCCACATTACTATATAACAAAAGCAAATCTGATGAAAGAGAGTTCCCTGGGCCACTGACTCTGCACTCTCGAGAAATCTCAGACAGGTGAAGGTCTTGGAGTTGGAGCATCTGCCATCCTAGTCGTGAATTAAATGGCTTGAGCTTGTATGGATGTGGGCTTGCAAAAGTGCACTTCGGCTCCAGAATATGATTTTTGTATATGTCCTTGACACACTTGACAAAAGGACAGACCATTTAGTCAGCACTGATGAACTAACTCGCTAGCTAGTGTGCATGTGTGTTGTTTATACGTGCCTCGTCTATGGCGTCAAGAGTATTTGTGCACTGAACACTTTGATGGGTGTTGTCCTCGACGCTGCATCTCTTCTTGTATTCCTGAAAAATCGCAGTTAGGACTTCAAAAACACAAAGCACTATTCAGCGCAATAAAAATCCCAGCCCATTGACACGGATGGGCCGGAAAGTTGGGCCTTCCTAACGAGGCCTTGATTAGTTTCATTAACATTTGGAAGTTGGAAGGTACAGGGAGCGGGTAAAATAAAATTATAGTTAATTAATGTAGCAAAACGAAGATGTTATTCATATTTACCTCATACATTTCGTCAGATATGAGACCCATCCCATGAGCAAATGGAATTTTGGATGGCTCGTCGAATTTGTGATCTGTGAGTGGATTGCCGAGCAGGTAGCCCTGATGACGACTTGATTGATTAGACTAGTATTAGCGTGCAAACCACGGTGATCATGGTCTAGTTACAGGATGGAATCAGTGTTATTATATATGATAATATATAATTTGTCTTTATGAAAGAATGGCGAACCTTCAGATTTAGTTTGAGAGATGGTTCGTGTTTGCCTGGAAATGAAAATGAAGTGAAGTCCTTTATTTAATTAATCTACGGATGCAGATTAGCTATGAAGAGTAAACAAAAAAGTGAATGCAAGGAAAAGAAATAGCTACCAGCACCAGTGGCAATTCCAGAGGCGACGGCTGGGACAATCATACCGGAGTATGAATCGCCGGCGATGTAGAGAGGATTGGAGAGGAACTCCGGGTGGCCATGGAACCAGTTGGTGAGAAACACGAGAATTTGGTCGACAGCTTTGGTGTCGCTGGAGATGTATCCTGCGTGGGTGTCGGCATAGGAGAAGCCAGTTCCGACCGGCGAGTCGAGGAAGATGATGTTGCTCACCTTGGTCCACGACTCCGGCTTGTACACGAGCTTTGGCAGTCCACCCATACTAGCGTGGAGGTCGAAGCTGAGGGGGCCGATCTCGTAGATGAGGCCGGAGAGGGCGGAGCAGCCGGGGCCGCCGGTGAGCCAGAGCAGGAGGGGGTCCTCAGCCGGGCTGCGCTCCGAGGGGATGAAGTAGTAGAAGAGGCGGACGCCGGCGGTGCGGTCCACCTCCACGTAACCGGTCTGCAGCTGGAAGGGGAGCTCCCCATCAAAGCCTGGGAGACGGCTTACCACATGGCGGCTGCGACTGGAGCTGGAGGACGCCGACGACCACAGCAAGCAGCAGCAGAGCAAAAGGAGGAAGAGGATCCCCTGCTGCTGCTGCGCCGCCATGGCACGCAAATTGAAGCGGATGTTGCTGCTGACAGAGAGACTGCGGTGTTGTGCTCTTTATTTAAACCTATATTGACCTAGACGGAGGTGTTCAGATGTATTGGTTAACAAATGCCATACTATACCGTCGCTATAATTTGATCTTGACATTAACTATATAATCAGAGTACTATTGTTTTACTTTAATCTTGACAATTGTAGAACCTTTAAAAAGGGTACATGTAGTTATGTTTAAATATTCAATACTCGAGTACTTGCCTCTTAAAATATAAAATCTAGATTTTTTAAGTTTAAAATTTGTCACAAATACAGTAAAAAATTATTTTTACCTTTAATACAATTATATTTTTCTTCAATTTTATTACTAATTATTCTACTAACTATTTCTAGATCTACATCTTCTCAATATATATGCATAAGCCTAAATATTATTATATTTTAGGATGAAGAGAGTATATTGTAATAGATTTTAGAATTAAAAATTTGTACTAAACATAACAATTTAGTATATGTAAACAGTGGAGTTCCCAATATTTTATCAATGGGTATGTCATGTCAAAATTTCTATATGCAATTTGGTAAAAATATTTTTTTCAATTGAGTAAATATTTACTAAATTTGCACCATAATTCAACATATATTTATAAGTCAATTATAAATCGTTCAAATATTATACTAAACTAATAGGGCTAACATGGAGGAGCCTTATCTACTAGGGCGCTTCAACTTTACGTTCTAATTGTAACATCCAGATTTTCGGGCTGTTTAATACTTTTCATTTTTAATAAAAATCTAATTGTGAAATTTTGGTTCTTGGTCAATTTGTTGTTCTAGTGCCAAAATAAAGTTTACCTTAACCAAATAGTAATCACTATCTGCAACCTGAAAACACTATTCCTAATCTAGAAAATAGCATTGCTTTCGTTCAAACCCTCTGTTTCATCTCCAAATTCCATTCTGAAGTATTTACCTATTTGTTAATCTATTTGTTTAAAACTTGCTTTTAGGGTTAATTTTATTATATTTTTTATAATAAAAAAGTATTTATCTAATTGAAAAATAATTTTATTGAATTATGTATAAAATTTTTGACAAGGTATACTCATCGGTAAAATTCTGGATCTACTAGCTTCCTCTTTGAGCTAGCTGTCGCTGCGCCGAGTTCACCTGGACACTTTTTCGCTGTTCATGTACACAGGACGGTGTCGCACTGCACTGTGTCCACCGAGCTATCTCCATCTCTGTTCTCCCGTACGCCGGAGTATTCTCTGTAGGTCATAGCTTGCAGCAGCCAACGACCGGCTTGTAAGCCACGAGGAGATTGCGCCATTTGTCTCGCGAAGCTGATCGGACCGCTGGCGATCAGCTTGGGAGCCAAGCCAGCTTCGCCGACCCCACGCGCCAGAACACGCCAGCACTGTCCCCTACTCCCCTCTGTTGCTCGGGCCAGTGCAGAGGACGTTTCCTGTCTTCGCGTCGAGACGAGTGCTCCGGAGCGCCGCACCCTGAACCCCTGCCGTGCCACCAAGTCCGAGCCCATCTATTTAAAGCCAGCTCTCTTCTTCTTCGCGTGACCCCGGCAGCTCTCTTCCCCAAAACCCTAAGCAGCGCCGCCAGGGAGTTGTCTTGCTCCATCCGCCGTTCGGTGAGTCCCTTCTCCTCTCATTCCCGAAGCTTCGTTTCGCGAACCAAGGCCAGGAACATGAACCATCTAGCACACCGGTTCCATTTTTGCAGTCGCCGAGCGGGATCGCGATCTCTCGCCGCCGCCTCTCGCCCCTGTTCTGCCTCTTCCTCACGGAACACGCCGGCGGCGAGAGCCGATTTTCTCGGTTCGGGTCTCTCGTTGACAGCCAACCCGAGGCACGGTTCTTTAATCCGCTGTCATGGTGAGTTTCTGGAACACCTAATTTGGTGAAAATGCAATCCATTGGCCTCAGATGCCTTTTGTTTTTCTCTTTTGCCGGCAACCCGAGCAAGAACGAGGGTCCGCAATCTCCTTGGCATGACCTCTTTTCTTCGATCGGACCCGTTGTATCTTGGAAAGCCAGTGCATATAAGCACCTGGTAAAATTTCGCAAGTATAGTGCCGTTTTGACTTTTGACTGAGTTTGGGTTCGGAGGATTGTGAGCCGCCTTCTTCTACCTCCGGCCGAACCAGTGTTTTCCTCTGTTTCCTCGCCGAGTGAGGCCCACGGAGCAGTCTCGCTCTCGGGGCATCACGGCATGCCGTGCCCCTGGCTAATGGCGCAGGTGGCCCACATGGCCGCTGCATGCCGCGCGCCAGGCGCCTTGCTTCTGCGTACCCACACGGCAGCTATGCCTCTGACCGCGCTGGCCCGCTCATCAACCCTGTGGGCTGCGTCGCGCGCTCCAGTAGTCATGGATGGACGCGTGGCCGTGTAGCGCCCTGCGCTCACGCCCGTTTGGACCAGGCCACCCACTTGTCAACCATCGCCGTCTCTCTGTATCTGTGCGTAACCCGAGCACAGTGCGGGCAACGCTGCTGCCTAACCGCAAACCGCTTGGGCCACGTCCTTTTCTTATTGGGCCGGCTCGTATGCGTTCAGCGTTCTGTGCCTTTTTCTTTGTTCCTGCAGCCTAGTCAGTGAGCCCATGTGATTGTTGCACTTGTTCTTTTCTCGGGCAGGCTGAATTAGAGTCCAAATAAACAGTGCTGAACATTGCGATGCTTCATCATGTTGCGCGCACGTTTTCCTTTTCTTCCTTTCCGCAAATTGTTTCTTTCTTTCTTTCTGCTGGTCCAGGCCACGTAAACAGCACACTTCTTGCTGGATTGATCCTGATTAGGTTGGCTAGGCCTCATGAGCAGTAGCCTGTATTATTTTCTGAAGTCTTTTTCAGCAGGCCAGAAGCTCAAGCCCAAAGAAACGTTCTGTTTTTCTCTCCAGGAAGAAATACTTTGGGCCAGGCCATGCAAGTGATAATTATTCTTTTCCTGATTTCTTTCTGTCTGCTTGGGCCGAACCTGAAAGCCCATGTGAATAGCTCTGCTTTTCCATTTCGTGCATAATTAAATTGGACCAGCCCATAAACAGTACCGAACAGTAATGTTTCTCTTTTCCAGAAAATCAGAAACACTTCAAAAATCCGTAGAAAATTCATTCTGCTCTGATTGACTCCTTTCCGGTTTCTAATTTTTTATAAAATTCTAAAGTTTATTTTGGCACTATTAGAATTAATTTTAAGTCTTTTATTGAAT
>KE371185.1:511199-521666 GCA_000418225.1 Zizania latifolia | reverse complement strand
AGGATCAAACTGATTGGCACGTCACGAACCACAAATTTAGGACCTGCACTAGAGCTAACCAGATCTCTTAGGCCACGCGTGTGACCAAAAACTTCACCAATAGCTTCTCGATGTATCGAGCCACCAAAGATGATTGTTGCAAAATAGTGTGGTGTGCTTTAGCGAATGAAGTCATGTCATCGATCATTATTGATTTCTTTCCAAGTGTGCCCTTTCCTCTTAGCCTCCCCTCATGGTGTGATACAGGAACTCCAATAGAGTTGAGGTCGTCAATGTAGTCAACAAAAAACTCTACGACCTTCTCTGTTCCGTAACTCTTTGCGATACATCCTTCTGGACGAGAACGATTGTGGACATAGTTCTTTAGGACCACCATGTACCTCTCGAAAGGAAACATGTTGTGTAGGAATACAAGGCCAAGAATACCTATCTCTTTGACAATATGAACAAGTAGATGTATCATAATATCAAAGAAAGATGGAGGAAAGATCATCTTAGGACTAACAAGACAGTGGACAACATTGATTTGTAACTTTTCTAGTCGGCCTGGATCAATTACCTTCTGTGAAATTTCGTGAAGGAATACACATAGTTTTGTGATTGTAGCTCTAACATTTTCTGGTAGAATACCCTAGAGTAAAATCGGAAGCAACTATGTTATCAACACATGACAATCATGAGACTTTAGGTGTATGAATTTCTTCTCTTTCATATTTATCAATCTCTTTATATTGGAGAAGTATCTATACAGGACCTTCACACCGTTCAAGCATTCAAACATGTTTTCCTTCTCGTCCTTACTAAGCGTGTAGCTGGCAGGCCGTAAGTACGCGCCATTATCTCTTAGTTCTAGGTGCAGGTTAGCTCGCTGTCGCATATCTTGTAGGTCTTAACTTGCCTGTAACATATCTTTGGCTGACCCATATACACCTAGGAGCCTAGTAGGTTAACACATAGATTCTTCACGAGGTTCATCACATCAATTGAGTGATGGACATCTAAGTCTTCCTAATAAGGTCAGACCCAGAATATGGACTTTTTTCAACATTTTTGCATTTTCATCTGTACTCTTTGCGGCTTTGGTACCATGGCCCTTTCCAAATACCATTTTTAGATCCTTCACCATAGCGAATACATGTCTCCCGTTATGATGAATAGATCTAATATGGTGCTCTGCCGCCCCACCGAAATGCCTACATTTCTTCCTTAATGGGTGGTTGGTAGTAAGAAATCGACGATGGCCCATATATATGACTTTCCTACAATTTCGCAAATATATGCTGTCGGTATCATCCAAACACTGGATGCAGGCCTTGAATCCCTTGATAGTCAGCCCTGATAGGTTACCAAGTACAGGCCAATCATTTATAGTTATGAACAACATAGCTCATAGGGTGAAGTTCTCTCGTTTGTACTCATCCCATACACGTACACCATCATTCCACATCGATAATAAATCATCGACCAATGGTTTGAGGTACACATCAATGTCGTTGCCAGGTTACTTTGGGCCTTGGATAAGAATTGGTATCATAATAAACTTTTGTTTCATGCACAACCAAGGAGGAAGGTTATAGATACATATAGTCACAGGCTAGGTACTGTGACTAATGCTCAAATCACCGAAAGAATTCATGTCATCTATACTTAGGCCAAACCTTATGTTTCTTATCTCATCTGCAAAGCCCGAATACTTTATGTCAAAATTTCTCCATTGGGTCCCATCAGCGAGGTGTCTAAACATTCCATCTTTCTTACGTTTTTGTTTGTGCCACCGCATTATTTTAGTATGTGCTTTGTTTGCGAATAAACGCTTCAATCGTGGTATTATGGGGAAATATCACATCACCTTAGCATGAACCCTCTTCCTATAACGGTTCCCACCAATGCCACCAGCATCGTCACGCTTAATCTTATACCGCGATGCACCGCACACCGGACAAGCATCTAAAGACTTGTACTCCTCGCCACGATAGAGAATACAATTGTTGGAGCATGCATGTATCTTTTCTACTTCTAATCCTAGAGGGAAAACAACCTGTTTTGCCTCTTATATTGTTTGAGGCAAATTGTTACACTCTGAAAGCATGTTTTTAATGAGACGTAACAACTCATCGAATTATTTGTCAGACATACCATTTAGCGCCTTCCAACGTAACAAATCTAGTGTCGTACGTAATATTTTCTTTCCATTTTTACAATCCGGGTACAACAATATCTGGTGGTCCTCTAACAAGCGTTCAAACTTTTTAAGTTCCATTTCACAATAAAAGTCATCCGCTACATCACACAACATCTATTCTAGGTCTTCGTCTTCTGCAACATTGGTATCTGCAATGGATTCATACTAGGTGAAGCCTGAAAAGTTATTGTCGTCTTGTACTTTATCGTTATCTTCCTGTATAACACTATTTTCTCTATGCTTTGTCTAACAAATATAATTAGGCATAAATCCCCTTGAGAGCAAGTAGAAGTAAATGGTACTTGCCTTGAGTACATCCTCAGATTTCGACAGCCTATGCATGGATAACATATGAAAGTCGATGGAGGATTTTGGGCCTTGGCTGCTTCGAGAAAATCACGTACACCATGATTTATTTCTATAGAGTGTCGATCAGTGCAGTACATCTACTACCGGTTCATCTACATTAATAAGATTATAGCCCAATTAGATTTAATCATATTAGGAAAAATTAACCAACATCAAAGTAGATTTTTCAGCCCAATTAACAAATGTACAAATGTACATATTATCGCCATTAAGAAAAATTAGAGCTCACACATTTAGATTTAGGAAAACTACAAATTACTATCCTTAACTATCACGAAAGTTTAAATATCCCCCTGAACTATAATACCGTTTAAGCAGCCCTAGAAAATTTTAAAACCAGTTCAATGTTGAACTTTCTACACAGTTTTGCTGATGTGGACGGCGAAACGGCTGTTTTGGCTAACTGGGACACATGTGGCATGCTGACGTGGCTAACCAAGTAAAAACCTGCTCTCACTGACAACGCACGGAAGGTGTTCGATGAAATACCAGAGCGCCCTGCTCGCTCTTCACTGCCCCTCCGCCGGCCTCCACCGGCCTCCTGTGCCCTTGCCCCACGCCGGCACGCGTGGCCCTACTGCACGTCAGCCATACGCCCTAGCCTACCACGCCCCCGCACGCCCGCTAGCAGCACACCCCCGCCAGGCCCCCACACGCACGCCGGCAGCGTGCCCCCGCCACGCTGCTGCTGCGCGTCGTGCCTCGGCCTATCATGCCACTGCACGCACGCTAGCCACGTGCCCTCGCTGTGCGCCACGCCCCCGTTGTGTGGCTACCGCGCGCCGCTCCCCTACTCGCCGTGTAGTTGCCGTGCCGCTGCCATGTGCCGCGTCCCCGACGTGCAGTTGCTACGACCCTGCCCACCGCACTGCACCCCTGCCGTGCAGCTGTCATGCTCTTGCCGCACGCCACCGCTGCATTGCGCCCCTACCTGTTGTGACCCCACCACGCAGCTACTGCGCCGCTGCATGCGTGCACGCTGGACGTATGTGCTCTGCTCGGGCGAGGCTTCGGTGAGTCTAGGCCGAGGCGAGGTCGGGGGTCAGCGTCAGTGAGGACAGGGCGTGGCGGGAGCGGACCACCGGCGTGGCCAGGGCGTGGCTGCTCGGGTGGGGTGTTCTGGCATTCCATCGAACACCTAGCGCACGTCCTCAGGCAGCCATCATCCTGCCTCCTGCCAAGTCACTGCTTACGTGGTATTTTCTGCGTCAAAACTAGAGTCCACATGACCCTAAACCAGATATAGTTGGCTGAAAGGTGTAAAGTGAACAGGTTTCAAAAATTTTGGGACTATTTAAACGATATTTTTGTTTAAGGGGTTATTTAAACTTTCACGATATTTCAGGGTAGTAAAATATACTTTTTCCTTAGATTTATATAACTCCAATGTATCATACGCCATGCAATCACAAAAAACATAATTTTTGCAACTCTCAAGCAAAAAGAAGCAATCATAACTAGAGAATAGATCATCGAACAATAATTTCACCATATTTCTACATAATGTATATTTCTTAAGAACAATGCCTAAGAAAAAACAACCAAACGAATTAACAAGGCTATAGCAATCAAAGTATCATATTTCATAAATCAAGCACCAAATTGATTTTAAAGTAAAGAATGAAGCTACTAACCTGCAAGCACCCGCAGACTCAAAATCACCGCAAAGAATTGAAATTTCAGCAGCTGCTATAACCTCCTCGCTGTTCCACTCTGTTCGATCACTAGCACATCACAAGCTACATGAATCAAAGTATCACATTTCACAAATCAAGCACCAAGTTGATCTTATAGTAAAGAATGGAGCTACTAACCTTCAAGCACCCGCAAGCTCAAGATCACCGCAAAGAATTAAAATTTTAGCAGCTGCTATAACCTCCTCTCCTTGTATCAGAAGCTACCTAGCGGTGCTAGCGAGGAGCCAATTTAGACTATTTATCATAACAGTACCGGATCAGGAAAACATCCGACACTAATAAAGAGTTTTAGTACTGGGTTAGAAGACCCTCCGGTGCCATGTTTATTACTACCAGTTAGAATCCCCACGCAGTATTAAAGCTCAAGTTTTTAGTACCGGATTGGGAAACCCTCCGGTGCCATATTTATTAGTACCGGTTAGTATTCCCACCTAGTATTAAAGCCTAAGTTTTTAGTACCGGTTGGGGAACCTGACCGATTCTACTAAGTACAGTATCTGGCGGTCTCCTGACCTGGTACTAAAACTATTTATTAGTGCCGGTTTTACCTACCCTTGACTTTCTCTCCATTTTTTAACCATTGCAATAGACTTTTAGTACCGGCTTGAATTAGAATGGATATTAAAGGAAGTGAATAAAAGCCCATTTCTCTAGTAGTGAGCGGATAGGGCTGCTATCGGTGAGAGGTGGCAATGATCAACAAGCGGAGGAAGAAGAATACGTGGCAAATCTACAAAAGTCACTCAACTCTACGACAAAGTGGAGATAGACTAATTAACTTTATAGCATTTTAGCATTTATTTCTCTTTATCGTTGGTACTCTGATGTATAATTAAGTACGTATCAATTACATATCTTATTTTTTGTTGATTATTTGCAGCCAAATCAAGCTACACGCACGTCGATATCGTGCATGTATACAAGTCAAATAATTATTCCACTGTGCATATATATGTATTAGCTGGAGTGTGGATGTAGCTAGGAATAAAAACGAATCGGATACTATCGGTGAATCACCGGGCAGTCCACCTAAGGGGGTACCCGAGGTAGTGATTAGATGTATATAGGGAAAGCGCAGCGCCTATGAACTCAATGGTCGACTCTAGAACACAAGAGCCGAAGGATGAGGAATTCCCTACGCCGGACACCCACAAGGTTGTCCTTTTCAAATCCTTCCTCGAGCGTGGGCTTGGCTTGTCGGCGCATCCGTTCTTCCAGGGCCTCCTGTACCACTATAGGATTTCCCTTGGCCACCTTACCCCCAACTCCATCCTCCACATCATCATCTTCATGCACCTATGCAAAGCGTACGTTGGAGTGGATCCATATTGGAACCTCTTCCAGTACTATTTTGTCCACCGCTAGACATCGGGGCCTAAGGTGATTGGCGGCGCCTCGCTCCAGCTCCTTACCATCAAGTCCGATGAATACCTGAAGATGTTGGTCACCTCTTCGAACAAGGGGTGGAGGGCAGAGTGGTTCTATGGCACGAACCACCCACCGGCCGTCGAAGCCAACATCAGCCCGAAGCTGGAGCCCTCGATGAGCTAGAGCGACCAGGCTCTCTCGACCGATGAGGACTAGGTCCGGGAACTAGTCGCGTTGCTGAAGGACCTCCGGGAGAATGGGCTGACCGATGTCGGGGTTGCCGCCTATTTTCTGTTGCGGCGGGTGTTCGCACTGCAGCTCTGGGTGAAGGCGGCCTATGAGATGGTCGGGCCCTTCAACCCGAATGCTTTAGCATTCGAGTGGATGCCTCGGGCTGAGGTCGCCAAGCACCTCAACTCTTTCTTTGCCAAGAAGCCATGTTTCCCGGCTGATCTCGAGTTCGCGATGTACTGCGTCTCGAATCCTCGACTGTGGGTGAGTTCTTGACCTTCGATTTTTGGTACTTCTTATTCTTCTTTTTGTTTGTACTTGCGCTGATGCCTGACCACCCACATGGTGTGACGCACCCTAACCGCAGGGTCATGTAACAAACTTCTTGCAGGCGTTGCTTCTTGAACACCCTAGGGGTGTTGACTAGCCTCAGCGCCTGCCAACCCGAGGTGGACCTAGGTCATCCCTTCCACTCCCAAAGCGGAAGGGGAATGAACTAGGTGGGCCGAGGAAACGTTCGAAGCCCAACGAGGTTGGGAAGGACGGGGCCCCGGTGCTCGGAAGGCTCCCATTGATCCTCAACACAGAGGAGCCTGAGGAGGAGGGCGATGCCGTGATCTCTGATGCGGGGTTGGCCTCTCCCTACCCCATTCCGGCGAAGGTGCCAAAGCGCCAGATCGCTAGGACCTTTCGTATCGAGGAGAGGTGAGGTTCGTGCTTGTATGCGCATTATTGCTTCTGCTCCTTTGTTGATCCTTGGACATTGTGACTTGTAGGGTGGCTAGGATCAAGCTCCCGCTAGGACCATCGGTGGAGCAGCCATTGTCGGCTACGACCGCGGCGGTCAAGGTGTCGGGTGCTGTGGCGCCCAAGGAGGGTGGCGTGGCCCCTGCTGTTGTGGGTGCTGCGGGTTTGAACGTGTCATCGGCTCTAGCTCCGGGCGACAGAGACACCTCCATAGCATTGGAGGTGGTGGCCGTCGACCCTTTAGCGGAAGGGTTGGCCGCCGAGAAAGCAGTCGACCCTTCGACCGAGGGAGCGGCAGGTGGACATGGTGCCGTGCAGGTCACAGCACTTGAGGCGGAGATCATCGATCTCCCAGAGGGGAGTGCTTCGGTTGTCCGGTCCCCTTCCCCGATGGCGGTGGGTGATCTCGAGCTGGGAGCAGCCCCCGGTCCGGTCCATGGCCATGTATCGGGAGATGCTCCTACCCTGTTGTTGTGGCTTGCTGAGGTAAGCCCCTTTGTACTGTGGTGATTTTTCCTTATCCTATGCTGTCGCTCAACGGTTATTGTGTCTTGCAGCTGCTCCGAGTGCAGTGTGCTCCAGACACGGACCGGGTGGTGGTCCTCGAGGCCAAGGTCGAGTCGCTCAGGCATGAGCGTGCCGACCTTTTGGCCTAGAATGAGGAGCTAACGCAGAGGGCCACCGAGGCATAAACTTTGGCGGGCGCTGCGGTGGTGATGGCCGACGATGCCACCCGGATGGTTGAGGAGGCCGATCGCTGGGAGATGGCCACAAGAGCTGCTATCGAAGTAGCCACATCCACCGCCGAGGCAGCGAAGGAGGCAGAGAGGGTCCTTCGAGGTTCCCTCAACAAGGTGAAGGCATCGGCCGATTCTGCGACCACCGAATACCAGAGTAAGTGTTTATATTCGACTGTCTCTCTATCCTTGCACTTGTATCTTGATCCTAACTTTTATCAATCTTCTATTTGAAGGGAGGCGTGATTGGGACCGCGCCTGGATCACTGTGCTTGAGGGAGAGGTGGCCAAGGTCCGGGCAGTGATCGAGCGCGTGTACTCACTCCTCATCGAGGACAGCCTTGCCGATGTGAAGTTCTAGGAAAAACTCCAGCTTCGCCTCCTCACCGATGAGGTGGCAAGGACCAGGGCTAAGCAAGCCTTGGTTTATGTTCGGTCTCACTTCCTAGGGGTGGACCTTCGGTAGCTGGAACATGGGATGCCCGTCGGGATGACCGGTGATCAGACCGCGGCATTCTAACAGGAGGTGGAAGGTATTGCCACCGCGATCGCTAGGGATCTCTAAGTCCTGCCTCCTCCCAAAGATCCGACGCCTATGGCAGCACCTCCCAAGGCCCTAGAGACAAAAGTGGCATCCCTTGAGGAGTAGTCTTGTTATAATCTACATAAGTTAGGAGTAGTTAGTATGAAACTTGTTTGAGAACTTGATTTCCCTTTGGGTGAAGTGGAAAAATCTTTTGTGATTTGCAAATTTTAAGTTCTGGAGCCGTTTTTAACCCGAGGAACTTAGGCCATACAGTTCTTAGCACGGGCCCTTAGGCTACACACACGCTTACCGACATTATGCTATACAAGTCCTCGAGGTTCTTGCGGACTTCAGATTTTATTAAGTCCTTCGTGCGTCTGAGACAAGGCCTCGAGCCCCCAGTATAGCCATATAGTCTTAGGCATGAGAAACTAATGCCACTTACGCACCAACCCAACATCAGGCATCATGGGTTCTCGTGATTACTGAGACTTTATCGAAGTTGAGGCTTAGGACACGAGCCCTCAAGGATCTCAGCAAGCTATCGAGCACTGAGAGGGCGCTAACGCCGGCTCTTTTTCGCTTGCGTGGTTGCTAATGCCAAACCTAGAGCTGCTTCATAGGGGCACAACCGTTTGAGCTAGACGCGCGATGTTTTTGCATCGACCTATGGGGGTTTGTGCCTAGCGATTTGTCGATAAAGATGAATAATGCGGTTTTGCTTGGGGCGAAAACTTAAACTTTATTTCATATAAGGCAAAGGGTACATAGCTAGACAAATGGAGGAGCTTAATTAGGACGCGTTCGGTGTTTTTGACAAAATTTGGAGTGACATCGGGTTGAAGTCCTCATCCTCGAGGATGGTTCGTGCCGGCGTCAATCCTTGCGAGCCCACCATCTTCCTAACTACAGTCTACTACTCTTCCTGCATCGGCACGTCCTCACTGGCCTTCTTGCGCCATACCCTCCTACGGGTCCACCGCTGTCGAGGTCATCGCACGGTGTAGTCTTGTCGATCCATGGCGTCATCTTGTCGATCCTTCTTCGAGCGCTTGAAGCGTCGGCGGTTCCTTCATGGCCCCCAGCCATTCTTCTCGGGGCTCTTGCGTTGATCCCTTATTGATTCAGTGTGGCGGGAGGAGCTAGACTCAAGAGTTGTGGTGTGGCCGCCAGTGGATTCAGAGCGTGTCCGGGTGAGCCGCCCAGCGAGTCGTCCTCCGGAGTGCTCGAGAAAATCTTCCCGAGGACGTGGGGTGGAGCCTCGAGGGAGCAAGTCAGCTACCGACCCAGTGAGCTGATCGGTCGCCAACCTCCTGATAGTGTCGGCCAGGCGTTCAGTGACTCGATCCACCTTTCGGACAAGAAAGGGGTCGAGAACCTGGCGCGGCGATCGATCGGGAGCTGGCGCCGAATCGAAGGGAACCAGCCTTCTAGTTGAGTCGGAGATGAACGTAGTATCGCCTAGGACAAACGCTGTCCCAGGCTTGGCGAAAAGTCGATGTGGTGATGACATCGGATCCTGGTGAAAGCGACGCGACCCCTACCAGGCGCGACAACTATCGGTGAATCACCGAGCAGTCCACCCAAAGGGGTACCCGAGGTGGTGATTAGATGTATGTAAGGGAAGCGCAGCGCCTTTAAACCCAATGGTCGACTCTAGAACATAAGAGCCAAGGTTTATACTAGTTCGGGTCTCCTAGAGAATAATAACCCTACGTCTAATGTTTTAGTGTATAATATGATGGTGGAGCTTATAATACGACGCAATTAAGCTATGGATATTTAAGACGTCGAAAGCAAGAAAAATATGAGGATACTAGATAATTAGATGATCTATCTCTAGGGGTGCCTCGCCTCCTTTATATACTCAGGAGGTGAGACCAACAACCCAGGACTCTATCCCAAGTCAATCTAAGATTGCCTATCGAACTCGAGTGCTAATTCCCTAATTACATAGATTCTGGTACAAACATATCTCTGTATTCCATATCTTGAGTGAAGTCACTCGATAAGGGACTCAACCTTTCTTATCGGAGCCGAAACCCCCTCCATGGGCCATACCAGACGAGAATGCTGGACTTGGCCTTCTCTCGGTCTAGACTGATAAGCCTAATTGTTAGGTACCCAGGGGTCACATCCCCGACAGATATGGATAGATATTAGTGATATCATATCATTTTTCATATTTTTTTCGAATTCGGATACTCTAGATACGGATACGGAATCGGATATTATCAGATACGAATATGGAGCGGATACAAATACGGTTACGGATATTTATCGGAATAAGATAACAAATGTTCTTCAAACTTAGAAGTTTTTTGAATTCTAAAAGCTTTTAAAAGATCACATTTGTGTTTAAAAATCTAGAGAAAATGATAGATTTTTAACCTTAAAAATCTCCCATTTATAAACATAAAATCTTTTTTCTTTTATTTTTTCTCTCTTTTCTTATTTCTTTCTCTTCTTTTTTCTCTTTTGTCTTTTTTCTTTCTCATTTTTCCCTTTCCTCTTTCTTTCCTCTTCCCTCTTTCCTCTCTACCCCTTCTTTCTCCTGTAAGTGTGGCGCAGGTAGAGCGGGGCATGGCGCGGTGGCGTTGGGCGCTGGGT
>KE371185.1:494198-506878 GCA_000418225.1 Zizania latifolia | reverse complement strand
ATATATGACAATTGTGGCGTACTAAATTTAGCCTTTCTATAATCAAGTTTATCCGACCAACTAATAACAAAAAATAACTATGCTCTACATATGGCTACATGTTATGTATGCTAGTCCCCAAACTAGCCATTGTACTTACGCAGAGAATCGATGCTAGCTGCATGTATGTATGCAGAACCACACATCCAGCCTGCCCTGCCCACGTGGACTTTTTTTAGTTCTACCTAGTACTAATTTCTATGGCGACCACATCTGCAATGAGGGAACTGTGGGACGAAAAAGACAAAATCAACTTGCATTAATTAAAGTTTCTTCTTGACTCTGCTTAATGAGTAATGACTTGTTTGAAAGGACTCACCTTCGTCTCAAAAACTTTATTTTTAACATTTCAATTTTGTTAAAAATATTTCATTTATACGTAATTACCTGAACTCAGTTTATAAATAAAAAATTGTATTTCTTCAATACATTTTATATATATCTTATCTATCACTTCACAATATTATTTTCATATAAATAAATATTTCTTCAAGTCGGATGGGCCTTGTGTGGTTTATGTGAAGTACAATTTACACGTCATTATTAGAAATAAAAATCTATTTGCTTTCGGATCCTATTTCTATTTTGAGAAGAGTCCAAGTAAAAATAAATTTGTCGTAACCCATTTTCTATTTTTATAAATATTTTTAAATTCTACATATATCTCGATTAATTTTCATTGTTATAATCTGGTTAATAAATATTTATTTTGTTCTCAGGGTGACGTACATGATAGTTTCTAGACCTTTGAATTCCTTTTGCTGTTATAATACCTGAGTACCGAGTATATGGATCCTATTTTTACACATCATTATTAGAAATAAAAATATATTTACTTTCGATCGGATCCTATTTCTATTTTTAGTAGAATACAAATAAAAATAAATTTCTCCTAACCCATTTTCTATTTTTATAAATATTTTTAAATTCTACATATATCTCGATCAATTTTCACTGTTATAATCTGGCTGATAAATCTTTATTTTGTTCTCAAGGTGACATACATAGTACTCCCTCCATTCCATAATATTGCAATCTAGGACCGGATAGAATATTTCATAATACAACAAATCTAGACAGTGATGTTGTTTAGATTCGTTGTACTATGAAATGTTTCATCTAATTCTAGATTATAATATTATGGGATGTAGAGAGTAGTTTCTAGACCATTAATAAATTCCTTTTGCTGTTATAATACCGGAGTACCGAGTATATGTATATGGTATATGTGGGGGATAGCCCCCGGGTAGGCCACGTGGCGCGCGGGCAGGTGGCTGCGCGGCCCACCCCTGGGCACAACGCCAGGCGGGGGACCCACCGCACGCACGCGCGCGCCAACAGGAGTCAGACTCGGCCGAAAGGGGGTAGGAACGCATTAAATGCGACTGGACTGAAAGCGGACAGGAGGCAATCCGGGCGCGTCAGAAGATCATCCCGTCGGGCGGCGTCAGCGCAGAGGGCAGGTAGGGAGTTGGCGGCACGCCGCGTCCCATCTGGGCGTGCCATGTCCTATCGGCGTGTTGCCCCGTAGACGTTTAGCTGTTGTACAATAGGTTGCACCCAACGAGGGTATAAATAGCAAGACGTCCACCTTAGAAAGGGGGTCTGGACACGTCTTGAGACTTCTTCACACGTCTTCAGAGGCTCCTTCAAGCAAGGACGGTTTCTTTGAGTTGTAACACACACTCCACTATTCTCTGAGCCCTAGCTCGTGTAATCCGACACTGTAAACTCTATTCCCGACTAGGAAACACCCCATCAGAACCCAGTGGACGTAGGCCTATTACCCTATCAAGGGGGGCCGAACCACTCTAAACCCTCGAGTCAACTCTGGCCAGTTCTATTCATACGAGCTGTGCAACCATCGGGTCCTGAGTGCAGCGCTTCTCTGCCATCACAAATCACCCTCTCGGACCACCCCCGAGGAGGATTGTCTGACCACCTGTCGACAGTATATGTTACAGGGCAGGTCAGAGTGTTAGGCTTTGGCACATTCAAATTCTAGATTTTAGTTGTAGCTCTGGGTCTTTGATTTTTGTTAGCCCAGTCTTCCTGAGCAAAACTTATTGATCGATCTCATCACACACACACACACACGTATATGTATGTGTATATATATATGTATGTATGTGTATAACAACAATAACGCATAAGAACTAGAGAAGTTTTCTTGTTTTCTCTATTGCAGAGACAGCTTAAAATAATCAGAATTATAATACAATCATGATTATTAGATAAATAGGAAATTAATAATTTTGATTATTGTTAGTAGCTGATTATATTTATTATTTATGTTGAATATAATTATTTGTTTTATATATAATTTGGTTTTACTATAAAGGTATATTGTCTATAAAGGGATCATAGCTTACTTGTAAAGACGAATGAGTACTCCCTACGTCCCATAATATATCCCTCTTTAGTCTTAAGAAAATGTACTAAGAAGACGTAAAAAAAACTATAATATTTTTCTTAAAATAGTTAAATATACGTCTAGAAGTGGTTGTCTGAAGTAATAAAATCAAAATATAGTATGAATATTTTAAAAGTGAAAGTGATTTTTAGAAGTACTATATTATTATATTTCAAATAAATTTTAAACTTTAAAAACGATATACTTTGGTAGGAAGCAAGGACTAAGTTGAGAAAGCAACAGAGACGGAAGTGACAGGTTAAGGCAGTAGTAGCAGCGCATGCGGAATTGCCGATGCGGTCAGTGATTGCGTAAGCTACCCCGTTGGTTTCGTGGCTAGCGAGGAATGCTATCAATAACTATGTCGGAGGATAGTGGCACATACGTACACGTTTCTAGCAATGTAAAAGTAAAACACACACATACGCATCTGTTAATACACACAGATAATTCAACGATAGGGAAAAAACAGACAAGCTCAAACGTACGTCGAGGAATTTTCAAGCTTAGCTAGTGTAATTTTACTTCCTTTTTTTGAGATGGTGTGTAAATTTAGGTTGCGTGACGATATCGATATATCGATGGATAGATACGGATCACAAGTAGAAAACGCGCGGCTGAAATCCTAAATCTCCGTACACAGTCCCTAAATTTTTTCTCAAAATTTTACCTTT
This sequence comes from Zizania latifolia, assembly GCA_000418225.1. Classification (NCBI taxonomy): domain Eukaryota; kingdom Viridiplantae; phylum Streptophyta; class Magnoliopsida; order Poales; family Poaceae; genus Zizania; species Zizania latifolia. The sequence continues at coordinate 503,752 of KE371185.1, read as the reverse complement.
TCTATTTGGCTCTCTAAAACTTTAGCATGTTGTTCAAAAATTACAAAGGTTAAGAAAAAATAAAGAGAGTGTCTAAATTTAGAGAGTGAAATAAAGAATTTAAAATTATCTCTGAGTGAATTTTTATATCTTACCGACTAGATCTTTATACACAAAACTCTCAAAAAATTGTTTCTATATTTCTTTGTTTTCAACCCATCTTATAAATCTAACCCCTATATTCTACTGTCTAAAATTATAGAGACGTATCTAAATCTACAGATAATGTATATGATATTTAGAAAGCTTCCAAAATAGAAATAGAATATGGAGGCTCTTGAAACTCTTCATCCAATTGCGAAATTTTATATATAGAAAAAGTTCCTCGACGATGCTCTAATATTTTTAAAAAGTTGTAGGGGTAGAAATGTAGAATAGAGATTCTCTTGCTCTTAGAACGATTATGTGGTACCTCGAGCATCGACGTCGTGGAACGTCTCATCAATCGGAACTTATCAGCTAGCTAGTCCAGCGATATATAGCAGGTAACTTGCTTGATTATTACGGCGTTGTATTTGTTTGTTTTCCTAGCTTACGTACTAACTCCAGCAAGCTAGCGATCGATTCCATTATCTGCATCTTAATTTTCAACTGCAGGTTTGGAGCAATCACAGTGGTCTACAAAGGAAATAAAGGCACACAATATATAAGGAAAGTCTATGTGTAGCAAGTTCTATATTTTAGTTGACTTAATCACATGATTGATCGTCATTAATAAGTGTATGTGTGTATGTATCCTATATATACATTTATACAAAATTAGAAGCAATGATCAAAGGAGACTTGCCAATACAAAATTGGGGTCTTCCAGCGCGCTGTCTTGATTTTCTTCAAGCATGACAACTACTTGAAAAACAATACAATAAAAAGTCCTGATATTATTTTTAATAGTGCCAAAATAAATTTTGGATTTATAGAAAATTTTGGAAACTTGAACGGAGTCAATCGGGCTCGGATGAACTTTCTATGAATTTTAGAGTGCTTTTGATTTTCTCGAATTGAAGAATTAGCTCTGTTCACTACTGTTTTAGTGGGCCGGCCCAAACACATGGTTCTGTCTTGGATGCAGGAAATAAAAGAAACGGGCAACAAAACTGCAGCCCAATTAGAAAAAGGCATGGCCCAGCCAAAGAAAAATGGAGAGGCTGCGCTGCTGCTGTTCCTTCGGCCTAGCCCAATTACTGAGCGGTGGCCCAAGCCTAGAAATGTTTCGGCCTGGATTAGCTGCGCAGCATTGAACCTTGCACGGACGCGATGTGCTAGCGGGGACTGGCGCCGACATGTGGGACAGCGCAGTCAGACGCGTGGTCGCGCTGCACATAATGGCCTAACGGGCACGCGTCGGCGTTCAGGAAACGGGTGCGGCGCACAGGCTGACAAGTGGGGACAGAAAGGCAGGGACCCGACGCAACACCTGGTGCGGGTGTGCGGCACAGCGGCTGCAACGGCCTGGCAGGTGGGGCCCAGCAAAACAGAAAAAACAGAACAGAGGCGCACGGGCTGGAGGTAGAAGAAGGAATGGACGGCTGTGGTTTTTCAGTCTCTGATCTATCTCCACACCCCACTAATTGCCAACAAACGTTAAAGTTCCACGACACAAAGATAAATCTATCTAACGGTTCGGACCTGGATTTTAGGTTATTCTCCATGAATATTGGAGTTCCCCTTTTCCGATCGGTTTACCGGAGCGGAAGAAGAAGCAGATGCATCAGAGGCTATGTAAGATGCTTTTTAACGAATTAAAGGTATTATCATGCCACGGCTTCCATCGGATCGAGCTAATATACACCGCAATGGCCTGGCGACGGTGACATCGACATGGTGAGTATGGGCACACGTCGTCGGAGATGCTCCGGCCATGACTCGGATAGGGAGGTACCGGAACACGGTCGCTACATCCTAAGGAGACTTTTGGCGCAAGTAAGCGGGTTATGGCGTTACTTGAACAGGGCGGATCAGGGGTGCGCTAGGCGGCGGGAGATGGGGTTCCAGCGAGCTTGCTGAGGACCTAGCGCCCGTTCCTGCGAAAATGGAATCTATGTGCCCCGGGTCACGTTCTGGCTACCGGAACCGGATGAAAAGCAACACGGAGGAGGCAGAACGGAAACTCACCGATTGGCAGTGAACAGAGACGACGAACCTCCGGCGGCCGAGATTAGGATTTCTGGTGAATAGATCGGTCGCACGGAGAAAGGAAGTTTAAGGCCTTATATAGGCGTTCTCGACTTGGTTAGCACGCTAGCTTCAAGGTGGGGGCGCGCCGGAGCACTTGTCGCGACGCGAAGATAAGACCTCTGCACCGGCGCGAGCAACAGAGGGGACAGTGGTGGCGTGTTCTGGCGTGTGGGGTCGGCGGAGCTGGTTTGGCTCCCAAGCTGATCGCTGGCGGTCCGATCAGCTTCGCTAGACAAATGGCGCAATCTCGACCGGTCGGTAGCTGCTGCAAGCTATGACCCACATAGAACAACTCCGGCGTACGGGAGGACAGAGATGGAGATAGCTCGATGGACACAGTGCAGGAAAAAGAGCTCAGCGGGACGCGCGTGAACCCATCCCAGCTCATGGCGTAGCTCAGAAAGGAAATGGGCAGGGCTTCGTTTGGGAATACAGGGCTGGCAGCACCAAAACAGGAAAAAGGGGCCAGCCCCCAGGAAAAGAAAAAATATAGTTTGAACTTAATTTGTATTTGAATACCTGAAGAGTTCAACTCTAATTACTGCCTTAATGAGGTACCAGATGATTTGCTAATGAGAATCAAGAGGTGACCAAAGAATTTGTAAGATAGGGAAGATTGATGCTAGAGGATGAATAGAGTTTTCCGATTTGGAATAGTATTTTCGGTTTTTTTATTGAGAAGGTTTTCTATTTTGAATGATCTCAAAACTGAATGAGCTATAGAAATTATTTACTGGATTACCAAGGTAAAAGGCTGAATGCTGAATGAAATGAGAACCTGAGAAAGAAAGGGAAATTCTTCTCTTATTTCAGGATGAGGAATGGAGTTTTCAGGAGGTTGAACAGCAAATTCAGGGTTGAGAATTTGGTTGAAGCTGAATTGGTCATATCCCCAACAATGTATGTGAGTCCGTTTGAACCTTTTATTCATCAGATTTTCATTACCGAGCTATTTTTATCTTCTCCATCCAATTTTTTATATAAATTGTTTTATACTTCTTAACTCTTTCTCAAATATAAACCGTTTTAGAAATTGTAGTTATTTTTCATCTATTTTTTCAGGTATGCCGTTGTCAAATGAATTCTATACCTTTCATAAATAAACATCTCATATTTTTTAAGATAAATAAATGATGAGTAACAAAGTCATTTGAAATGATTTCTTAATTCATGCACATAAGTCAAAATGGATCAGAGGGAGTGTAACGGGTTGGTTTTAATTTACAAATATATCAAAACAAAATATCTAACTTTATTATTGGGGTACACATTTCTGTCCAATAAACGCAATTTCTTTTGCAATGCAACAGCATCTTGCTTGAATATATTGCCATCATGAAAGAGAATCCCCAGAAATCCACCTTGTAAGCATAGCAAGGCATTGCCTTGGCATGTACTCTGGGGCAGTGTGTCCACCTCCCTGCACAAACCAAACAACATACATGTAGAAAATCGGTTTTAGCAAGATCATATCACTCTTGTTTGTTATCAAATCATGCATGCTGGTATGCTAATTTGTCATTAGCTATTAATCAACTTGTTGCAGTAAAAGGAAGGACGTCCATGGCTCCCACTGCACGTACCTTGACAGTTGCAAATGTGAGGTTATTAGAGTACGACCTTGTATATCTGCATATAAGATAGAGACAGAGAGGGTTATGGCTGGTCAGACAAGTGAGTATGAATGTATTGATGGCAACTACTCTAGCCATGTTCTGCCAGAGAGAGAAGATGCACTTAACTTCTGAAAGAAAAAATAAAATAAAGTAAGATTTGAGCTCATGTGCTAGTTTTTAATAAAACTGTTTGGCTGAAAGCAATTTACAGGAATTTTTTAAGCTCTAATCTTATGTTTCAATTAATTTAGATAGAAAAGGATTTGAATACTTAAAAATTCTAAAAAAATCCGCAAATCTTAAAGAGCCCTAAGTAGTCAACCTCTACAAAATCCTTTGCAATACTGTTACAGAAGAATTGTGCCGTAGTTTGGCGTGAGACTCACCCTGCAACTTGTCCTTGCACAAACCATGGCCTCCAGTCATCGACGACAGAGAAATTCAGAGACCTAATCCAGGCTTGCGTGCCGATGTAAGGGATAAGCATGTCATGATCGCCACTGTAAACTAGGCCTCTGTAGCCTCTAGTGGTCAAATCCAGATGATATCTAACTGAACTGTTGAAATCGGAAGTGTAGAGTATGTCGTAGTTGCATCTTTGCCACAAAGGAACTGTTCCCTGCATTTGCAGAACTTATATATACATATATACACCACGTACAGATCCTTGCATTGCTATAGATTGTTAAAGAGACAGATATATAATACCTGGTGAATCCCAAGGGCCTCTCTAACTGTGACATCGTTTGCCCATATTCTGGACATTGTATATTCTGCCGTCTGCCAAGATATAACAAATGCCAGGTAAGCTATATTATTACGTACCTAGGTGCTACTCCCTCCATTTTATATTATAAATCGTTTAATTTTTTTAGAAATCAAATTTCTCAAATTTTAACTTATTTTATAGAAAAATATACCAACTACTACAACATCAAATTAGTTTTATTAAAAACATCATAAATTATATTTGAAAGTATAATTATTTATTATTATAGATATTAATATATTTTAAAATTTTAGGTTAATTAGAAAATTTTAATTTATAAAAAAGAAAAACAACTTATAATATGAAAATATGAAACGGGGAGAAAGTATCTGCAAATCAGATGAACAACAAGAGGAGTTCCATCGGCCACAAACTCTGCACTCTCGAGAAATCTCAGACAGGCGAAGGTCTCGGAGTTGGAGCATCGGCCGTCCTTGTCGCGAATTAAATGACTTGAGCTTGTATGGATGTGGGCTTGCAAAAGTGCACTTTGGCTCCAGAATGTGATTTTTGTATATGTCCGTGACACACTTGACAAAAGAACAGACCATTTAGTCAGCAGCAGATATCACTCGCTAGCTAGTGTGCATGGGTGTTGTTTATACGTGCCTCTTTTATGGCATCAAGAGTATTTGTGCACTGAACGCTTTGATGGGTGTTGTCCTCGACGCTGCATCTCTTCTTGTATGCCTGAAAAATCGCAGTTAGGACTTCACAAACACAAAGCACAATTCAGTGCAGTAAAAATCCCAGCCCATTGACACGGATGGGCCGGAAAGTTGGGCCTTCCTAGCCAGGCCTTGATTAGTTTCATTAACATTTGGAAGTTGGAAGGTACAGGGAGCGGGTAAAATAAAATTAGTTAATTAATGTAGCAAAACGAAAATGTTATTCATATTTACCTCATACATTTCGTCAGATATGAGACCCATCGCATGAGCAAATGGAATTTTGGATGGGTTGTCGAATTTGTGATCTGTGACTGGATTGCCGAGCAGGTAGCCCTGATGACGACTTGATTGATTAGACTAGTATTAGCGTGTAAAGCACATCTTGTTACAGGATGGAATCAGTGCAACTATATATGAGAATATATACACAAGATGCTTAGTTGTTTTTGTTTTTGATGCTGCATGTAGACGCGTAATTTGTCTTTGTGAAAGAATGGCGAACCTTCAGATTTAGTTTGAGAGATGGTTCGTGTTTGCCTGGAAATGAAAATGAAGTGAAGTCCTTTATTTAATTAATCTATGGATGCAAACTATCTGTGAAGAGTTAAAAAAAGGGAATGCGAGGAGAAGAAATAGTTACCACTACCAGTGGCAATTCCAGAGGCGACGGCTGGGACAATCATACCGGAGTATGAATCGCCGGCGATGTAGAGAGGATTGGAGAGGAACTCCGGGTGGCCATGGAACCAGTTGGTGAGAAAGACGAGAATTTGGTCGACAGCTTTGGTGTCGCTGGAGATGAATCCTGCGTGGGTGTCGGCATAGGAGAAGCCAGCTCCGACCGGCGAGTCGACGAAGATGACGTTGCTCACCTTGGTCCACGACTCCGGCTTGTACACGAGCTTTGGCAGTCCATCCATACTAGCGTCGAGGTCGAAGCTGAGGGGGCCGATCTCGTAGATGAGGCCGGAGAGGGCGGAGCAGCCGGGGCCGCCGGTGAGCCAGAGCAGGAGGGGGTCCTCCGCCGGGCTGCGCTCCGAGGGGATGAAGTAGTAGAAGAGGCGGACGCCGGCGGTTCGGTCCACCTCCACGTAGCCGGTCTGCAGCTGGAAGGGGAGCTCCCCATCGAAGCCTGGGAGACGGCTTACCACATGGTGGCTGCAGCTGGAGCTGGAGGACGCCGACGACCACAACAGGTAGTAGCAGAGCAAAAGGAGGAAGAGGATCCCCTGCTGCTGCTGCTGCGCCATGGCACGCATCAACAAAATTGAAGCTGATGTTGCTGCTGATAGACAGACTGACGTGTTTGTCTTGGGAGTAATTATATATCTGTCTCTTGTGCTCTAGTGATCACTTGTACTGCTGCTGCTGCTGCTGCCTCATGCTTCCTTTCTGTTGCATATGGACATGGTTTTCTTTCTAAGAAAATTCCTTCATTTCTATCCACCACCTAATGTTGTACTGAATTATAGCATATCTAATTAGGAGCGGATCCAAAAATATATCATGTGTAGGACCGATTTAATTATTCTTAGCTAATTAATCAAAAAATTAAAAAATTATACAATTTTATTATAATTTTGATAGCAATAACAAGCTATGGTTGTGCTCAAGCTCTAGTCTATCACCCCTGTGTTTAACACGGTACCTTAACTCACGATTTTTTTTATTTTTTCTATATTTTCTATAATTTTTATCAATTTTTGATACAAACCGGTAGTTTATCACGAATAACTAATTTGTGTAAGATGTAGGATAATCATTTTCTCGGATGTGTCATGTTATTACGTTGATTTGTTAGTTAAGTAAAATAAAAATATAAAATATTTTTCTATTTTAAGTGATAAATAAGTAATAACAACAAATAGATTACATTTTAAAATGGCTCCCAAGGGAATGGCAAAAGTTAATTTCAGCCTCTGGCACAGTGACTGACAGACAGGTGTTCGTCTCGGAGTAATTCGATGTGTATAAACTAACTACTCCTATATTTAAACCTATACCAACGTGTTCACACGGTTCACATGCATTGGTTAACAAATACCAACTACTCCTAGAGGATACCATGGCTGTACTTTGATCTTGACAATACGCCTTCCAACGGTGTGCAGCTTCCGTATATAATATATATAATCAGAATACTATTGTTTTACTTTAATCTTGACAATTGTACGGCCTTTCAAGAGGGTACATGTATGTAGTTATGTTTAAATATTCAGCACTCGAAAGACATGTTTGGTCTCAAAATATAGATTTATTCATCCCTCAAAACGCACGCCTCAAAATATAGATTTATTCGTCACTTGAAACATGCTTGCATCTCAAAATATAGATTTTTTTAAGTTTAAAATTTATCACCAGTGTTTAAATATTCAGCACTAGAAACACACGCTTGGTCTCAAAATATAGATTTATTCAGTACTCAAAACGCGCACCTCAAAATATAGATTTATTCATCACTTGAAACATGCTCGCGCCTCAAAATATAGAATTTTTTAAGTTTAAAATTTATCACTAGTACTCTCTCCAGTTTCACAAAGAAAGTCATTTTGAACATGATTTCAGATACCAAAGAGTAATTAATTAGTGTGTACTTTCCTTATTTGTCCCTATTAAATACAATACAGGAGTAAGGACAACACGAGATACGAGGAGGAAGTAGTACTAATTCAGAGGTATAAACGTCCAAAATATATAATAAAATACAAAATGACTTATTTTAGGCAATTCTTGATACAAGTCTAAAATGACTTACTTTATAAAACCGGAGGGAGTATCATTTGTTAGAAATAAAAGTTGTGATCTGCACAGAAAATAACTTGTAATCCATTAGGACTCTGTTAGAAATAAAAATATAAGCAAGAGTTTGCGTTGTAATCGGGAAGCACAGATTCTGTTGTATCCTATACGAATTTGACCCTATCTCCACAGACTGCCTATATAAATAAGCCCCAGGGGGTCGGCTAACTTATGACATGAAATTAGATTGAGTTATTAAGTTGAGAGCTTTCACATCTATTAGCCACTCCATTAGAACCGATTACTAAGAGGCTGCCAGGAGGTAGAAAACCAAATCCTTGCTGTCGATAATCCGGCAATTTGATTCAGAAAGAAAAGATGGCTACTATTAACACCGGTATGTGATTTTACCGCTTTCCGCTTTACGTTAATCGATCATGTGCTAGATAATTAGATCTTGGGTTTATGTGCTGCTTATGTTTAAGTTTTCAGTAACATCATTTTTACCTCTAGAATAGTTATATTATCCTTCGATTTTATTACTGATTATTTCGACAAACTACTTCTAAGCCTACACTCACTCACCTCGAAAAGAGTATTATAATCCTTTTTGCACATCTACTTAGTATATATGCATAAGCCTAAATATTGTTATATTTTTGGATGAAAAGAGTATATTATCACAAGTTTTAGAATTAAAATTTTGTCCGGAACTTAATAACTTAATATTTGTAAAAGTTAAATTTTACTTTCAAAATACATATATACTTTCAGATTATTACTCATTATTTCCTTAATTATTTCTAAGCTATCACTCATCTATCTCGAAAAATAGTATAGTCTTCCTATTTATTATCGTAACACTCATCTATCGACGAACTACAATGGCAAACAGCTTTATGGTAGCAGGCGACAACATGGGGCGGAGAGGGCTGCTGTTGGTGAGCGGCGGCAACGGCAGTGGTGGCAAGTGGCAACGATCGACGAGCTAGCGGAGGAAGAAGATTACGTGGCAGCTCTACAAAAGTCACTCAACTCTACGACAAAGTGGAGATGACCGATTAACTTTATAGCATTTTAGCATTTATTTGTCTTTATCGTTGGCCCTCTGATGCGTCCTATAATTAAGTACGTATCAATTACAAATCTTACTTTTTTGTTGATTATTTGCGGCCAAATCAAGCTGCACGCACGTCGATATCATGCATATATGAATTAGCTGGAGTGTGGAGGTAGCGTCTACGAATATTAATTGTAGGTAATGAATGATAAATTAATTGGTATTTCGTGTGAATAGCTAAAGGATGAGGGTTGAAATGTAATTGTTCAGAGCTGGGCTTTGGGCGAGGAGGTCCATCTGTGGAGCATGTCGAGGCACTCCTTGGGGCGGTACTCGGGGGCGGTGTGGCCGGCGCCCTTCACGGTGGCGAAGGTGAGGTTGTGTGCGTATACGGTGGTGAAGCCAGCCACCTGCCGGTTGGAGAACCACGGCCGCCACCCGCTCACCACCGGGTACCCCAGCGTTCGGATCCACGCCTGCGTCCC
>KE371185.1:453667-466189 GCA_000418225.1 Zizania latifolia | reverse complement strand
AAGGTGAACACTCAGGTCCCCGTCGGCGCTTTCATCACCTTCGGGAGACTCACCTTTGTTGGCGATTCCATGTGCCAATTGGTCCTCTCCAATGCCTCTGTTCGCTAGGTGAGGATCTCGCGCACTCATTTTGTGCGCCCTGCTGCTCGGAGAGCGGCGTGCAGCCATGTCAAGGTGGCTTCAGTACCCGTTAAGAGTATAGATCCGTCGACCCCGTGTCGACCCATCTCCATTGACTCCCCCGTCAACTACGTCATCTTCGCTAATGATGGCGGTCGCACCGTCCATCGACGACAATTCGCAGAGGTCGCCCTGAAGTGGGCCAAGAAGAGGGGCACTATAGTCGCCCCTACGTCTCACCCTCTGGGCGATGTCATGATGATGACGGTGGCTGTCTCCGATGATGAACTCATCACCAACTCCGCCGAGTCTACCAATCACCGACGAGAGCATCGGAGGCGCAATACTTCCTGCTCACTTCGTAGGGAGAGAGCTCAAGCGGCCAATACCTCCTAGGAGGCTTACACGGTGGACTTTGAAGGTCACGTCGTGTACCGTATTCCTACGGCGAACCTAGTCACCATCGAGAGGGCACTCTCTGCCCTCCCTAACACACATGAGCTCCAAAGAGCCCAGGCTATGACACAGGCTACTGCTGCCCAACTCGCTGAGACAGCACCATCTGCGCGATGGCGATCCGCCGACCGCAATGCTACTCCCCGACCGTCCAGTCAGTCACGACCAAGCGATCGCCAGGGGAGCTTTTTCTCAGGTGATGCCAGGGAAATCATCAACCAGGCGCGTGATGCGCGCAACATTATCTCACGCCGCCGTGGACGGCGTGAGCGTAGCGAGCTTCGTCGTCGGGAGCGCTTTGATCAGAGCTATGGAACATCAAAGGTTAGCCATCACGAGGATGGTGATTCTTGTCACAACGGTTTCCCCGCCTTCACCGAGCGGCTTCGTCGGGTAGTATGGCCGAGAGGCTTCCGCCCATCGGGGATCGAGCCCTACGACGGCAAGACCGATTCCTTCTAGTGGCTATGACTGTACTATACAGCCATCCGAGCAGCAGGAGGAGACCATGATGTCATGGCCAACTATCTCCCCGTCATGCTGTCACCAGCTGCCATCAGCTAGCAGGCTGGCCTCCCGGAGAACTCCATCAACTCTTGGAGCCAATTGTGTGATGTTTTCATCGCCAATTATCAAGGAACCTAGCAAAGGCCGACCTCTCGGCATGACCTGCGCCAGATACATCAGAAAAGTGATGAGTCCCTTCGGGACTACATCCGCCGCTTCTCTGAGTGGCGGAACACCATCGCTAGTATCTCCGACGCTGATGTTATGTCCATTTTTCCGGATGGACTAAGAAAGCCATCGAAATTATTTCGCCATTTGGTGATGAACGAGCCCACGACACCAGGCGAGATGATCACCGTCGTCGAGCAGTTCGCCAACGCTGAGGACGCCGAGCGGGAGCAGATGCATCGGAGCATTTGGGAGTCCCACAAGGACAAGAAGCGCCCGGATGATCGTCGCCGATTGCCGCGGCGTGACGACCGCGACAAACCTGAGTCCTCTCGATCGAAAGATCGAAAGAGGAAATCTGAGCACGTCATGGTCGCCGAAGAGAAACCCTGACCCCGGGGACGGGGGCTCGGTGATGCAGGAAATGCTATATAAGCCCTGCATTTTCCATCCCAATAGCAACCACACCACTCATCGATGCTACCAGCTGTAGAACCAAATGATTAAAGAGACAGAAGAAAATTCTTGACAAGATAAGCATCGCTGGGATGATAAAAAGAAGACTCACTAGGAAGACAGAGACGCTGACCTCCCGGCTGAAAATGACTTCCAAGAGCCCACTCGGACGGTCTCGATGATCTTCGGCGGAGCCGTTGCGGCGGAGTCCAAGCACCAGCAAAAGCTGCTCACCCATCGCGTGAACACCATCAGCAACAGGGTAACCGAGCGCCTACGATGGTCGAATATCCCGATCACCTTTAACCGCGATGATCAGTGGACGGACGTGCCCAAGCCGTGTTGGTTCCCATTGGTGGTCGATCTGGTAATCATGAAGGTGCGCCTTAAGAGGGTGCTAATTGATGGTGGGAGCGGCCTTGATGTCTTATTCAAGGAAACTCTTTCCGCGCTCGGCATTGATGAGTCGGCGCTCCAGAAGACGGACACGCCTTTTTACGGGATTGTCCCGGGAAAGGCCTCAATACCACTCAGCACAGTCACTCTGCCGGTAACATTTGGTACTCAGGACAATTTTAGGACCGAGCACATTAAATTTTCTGTTATAGACTTCGAGATTACCAATCACGCGGTGCTAGGTAGACCCTCCCTCGCCAAATTTATGGTGGTACCCTACTATACATACCTGGTTCTTAAAGTACCAGGGACGTCGAGAGCCTTTTTTTGTCAAGGAAGATGTCGCCACCTCTCACGCCTGTGAGCAGGACAGCCTCGCCTTGGAGAAGTAGTGGATATCTCCGTCCGGATGGAAGAGACGGTCCAGGCAGCCAAGACTGCGCTGACCGCCGACATCGACATCTTGACCGCCAAACCATTGACTTTAGGCTTGACACCGTCGCCAGCTGAGTACAAGAGTACTCAGATCTCCGACGCTGACCCCTCCAAAACGGCTCTCATCGGGACAGCGCTGGATCCTAAATAGGAAAGCGCGCTCGTCAGCTTCCTCCGCACCAACATCGACAATTTCTCCTGGCAACCCTCCGACATGCCGGGCGTATCAAGGGAGCTGATCGAGCATGAACTACATGTCTTCCTGACCGCTAAGCCGGTCAAGCAAAAGATGCGCCGATTCACCCAAGAACGCAAGGAGGCCATCAAGGAGGAAATCACCCGACTGTTAGCAGCTGGGTTTATCAAAGAAATATATTATCCCAATTGGGTAGCAAACCCAGTCAATGTAAAAAAGAAAAATAGGAAATGGAGGATGTGCATTGACTATACTAATCTCAATAAAGACCCCTTCCCATCGCTGCGCATCGACCAAGTGGTCGACTCTACAGCCGGCTGTTCTCTTCTTTGCTTCCTATATTGTTATTCGGGCTATCATCAAATCAGCCTAAACGAAGAAGACCAAGAGAAGACGTTGTTCATTACTCCATTTGGTGCATATTATTATACATCAATGCCTTTCGAACTCAAGAATACCGGGGCTACATATCAACGCGCCATACCGCGTTGCCTCACCGATCAGATTGGCCGCAATGTGGAGGCTTATGTGGACGATGTCGTCATCAAGTAGGCATCTAGAAGATTTAATTTCTGACCTCTAAGAGAATGTAGATAATCTCCGCAAATTTCGATGGCGGCTCAACCCAGACAAATATGTATTCGGGGTGCCAACTTGGAAGCTGCTTGGATTTATTGTCAGCAGTCGAAGAATTGAAGCCAATCTAGAGAAGATCTCGAGAATCGTCAACATGGCTAAGCCGACTAGCGTAAAGAATGTTCAACGCCTTACGGGTTGCATGACAGTACTTGGGTGTTTTATTTCAAGATTTGGTCAGTGGGGAATGCCATTCTTCAAATTATTGAAAAAAGAGGGTAATTTCAAATGGACTCGAGAAGCAGACCAGGCGTTCGCCAACCTAAAAAAATTACTCTCCACACTGCCTGTTCTGGTTGCACTGACCCCTAAAGAAACTTTACTCCTCTACATCTCCGCCACGACACGTGTGGTCAGTACCGCCTTGATTGTTGAGCGCCTAGAGGACGGTCACTCCTACCCTATCCAACGACCGGTGTATTTCATCTCAGAAGTACTCGGACCATCAAAAGTCCGTTATCGACAAATTCAAAAGCTCCTCTATGCTGTGCTCCTCACCAATCGGAAGCTTAAGCATTATTTTCAGGTGCACTCAGTGGATGTTATTACTGAATTTCCTCTTGGCAATATTTTTCGTAATCGGGATGCCACTGGTCAGATTGTCAAGTGAGCTATTGAGCTAGGTGAATACACAATTGATTTCAAGCCTCGCACGGCCATTAAGTCTCAGGCTCTCTCTGATTTCATTGCCGAGTGGACTGAGATTCAAATCCCGCCGACCACCGGGACCCCGGAGCATTGGGTCATGTATTTTGACGGCTCCCTTAGCATTGACGGAGTAGGAGCTAGGGTACTTCTGATTTTTTCCCGAGGCGAACGCCTGAAGTATGTTCTTCAACTTATCTTTATGGCGTCCAACAATGCAGTCGAGTATGAAGCACTTGTTCATGGCTTGCGAATTGCCATTTCTCTTGGAGTTCGACGCCTAATGGTCTATGGCAATTCAAAGTTAATCATCAGCCAAGTTAGTAAAGACTGGTCCTACACCAGTGATAAGATGGATGCATACTGCATGGAGGTCCACAAGCTAGAAGAAAAATTCTATGGCCTCGAGTTCCATCATGTCTCCAGGGACGAGAACTCAGTTGTCGACCTCCTCGCCAAGCTAGGATCTTCCTGAGCGCCAGTACCGAGGGGAGTCTTTCTCCAAGAACTCCACAAACCGTCGGTTCAAGTTGAAGAAGCACCACCATTGGAGCCCAAGGAAGCGCCTTCTGTTTTGGTTATCACCGATGATATTGACGATTGGCGACAACCCTTCATCGACTTTATCCTTACTGCCAAAGCTCCTAAAGATAAAGATCTGGCTATTCGCCTCGCCCGAAGGAGCAAGCAATGTGCTATTGTGGGAACTGAATTATACAAGAGGGCCGCCTCAACCCGAGTGCTCATGAAGTGTGTTACCCGATCGCAAGGGTCGGATATCCTCAAAGAAGTGCACTCGGACTTATGTGCGAATCATGCTGGTGCCCGCACTTTGGCTGGCAAAGCTTTCCGATCTGGTTTTTATTGACCGACTGCCAATGAAGATGCCAAGCTGCTGGTCAGGAGTTGTCAAGGTTGCCAATTTTTTGCCAAACAACACCACCTCCCTGCTTAAGCTCTCCAAACCATCCCACTCTCATGGCCATTTGCATGCTGGGGGCTTGACATGGTTGGCCCATTCCAAAAGGCTCTGCAAGGATATGATCGTCTTTTTGTTGCGATCGACAAGTTCACAAAGTAGATTGAGGTCATGCCTCTCCGGACCAGCACAGCTAAGAAAGCCGCATAATTCATCCAAGATATTTGTTATCGATATGGTGTTTCTAACCAGATCATCACCGACCTTAGGACCCAGTTCACTAGAAATGATTTCTAGGAATTTTATGAAGATCGGTGCATTCAAGTAAAATATGCTTCTGTGGCCCAGCTGAGAGCAAATGGCCAATGTGAACGAGCCAATGGCATGATACGCCAAAGGTTGAAAGCCAGAGTTTTTGATCCCCTCAACAAGTATGGCAGTCGTTGGATGAAGGTATTGCCAGTAGTGCTTTGGGGCCTTCGCACTCAGTCTAGCCGAGCAACCGGTCAGACGCCATTTTTTCTAGTATATGGGTCAAAAGCCATTTTGCCGGTTGATTTGCTCCATACATCCCTAAGAATTCAACATTATGATGAAGGTGCCACTGAGCAAACGAGACAAGAAGACATTGATAGCCTCGAAGAATCTCGATTGGCCGCAGCCATCCAATCCGATTGGTACCAACAAGTCTTGCGCCGCTATCACTATCATAATGTGTGCGGTTGATCATTCCAAGTTGGCGGCCTGATCTTATGCTAAGTACAATCTGCAGTTGACGTCCACAATATTCTACTCCATGGGAAGGTCCATTCATCATAGCAGAAGTTACCCGACCAGGTTCATACCGATTGATGCGTGAAGACGGACAACGCATGCCTAACTCTTGGAATATTGAGCATCTTCGTCGTTTTTATCCATGATGTTACAAGCTACGTATTCTTATCTTGGGTTAATAAAGATGTTTTTTTTAATTCTGTTTGTCATCATTCTTTTTCCCGCCTGACCCCGAGTGCTTGCATTTTCAACACTCTAACCCAAAGCTTATGACCTGCTCTAACTTTGGTGAGTTGTTATTGAGATTTGTTGTTCACTCGGGGGCTCGCCATTTGCCCTACTATTTGCCCGACCTCGTTCTTTTGTTACTTCCGACTACTTGTGATGCTAAACGTTCCATATGCGTGCACATGGATCAGTTCCCTACGTAGCAAACTACAGCTATATCAATCACTCGAAAGTCAGAGAATCATGGTCGGACACAGCACAAATCTCATTTCAAAACATAAATTGCATTAAAAGTTCACTATATACACATAGCTCTTTTTTGCTACATATTATTCCTATCTATTCGACAGGTTCATCTGGAAATGGCTCCAAGTCTTCCCTAATAATGGCTGTCGTATCTTCCACCTCTGCATGGATCTGCTTCACGTCAGACTCCTATACATTCATCGGCCACCCTGCCTATATGTGCTCCATCCGAGCAGTCGGGTACAGAGCTCGGACTATCCCGAGTGCGTGAGTGGCTGCAGCCCGCATGAAGTCTCGGGCTTGCTCCCGCATATGTGCCGCCGACCCCAGGAGCCGCTCAAGAAACTGCTCCATCGTCCACTGGGCATTGCAGGGCTCTCCGTCAATCATCTTGATGAGAGTTTTCGCCCTCGCCCAGATGTGGTCGAGCTGCGCCTGAGTATTCTTCAAGCGCAACTCCAGGTCGGTAAATTGAGCGTTTACTCACCGATGAAGCTCTGCAACAATATCAAGACAAGTGTCAACCAGTATTTAAAGTTAATGTTTATTAACGATAATATTGGCCGATCGTACTTTTGTACTCATCGACTGCTTCATTGGCCTTCTTCTCGATGACTATGGCGGTGGCTTCGGCAAGAATGATCTTCTTCTTCACCTCAGCCGTCTCAGCCTCCACCTTCGCCAGCTTCTCCTTGACTTCGTCTCGCTCAGCCATGGCTACCTCCACCGTAGCAACTGAGCAGTCGGCCATTGCAGTCGCCATCTCTAACTAGTCTTCCAGCGTAGCCCAATCTATTAATTACAAGGATTAGACCACCACGAATTGAATGCAGCTGACAGCTAATGCTGTGGTCAGACGCTTATCGGAGAAACGGATCTCCAACTAGCCGTGGAGGATCTCATTATCCCTCTCCGCCATCTTCCAGGCAGCCTCCCTCCGAGTAAGCCGCTCTGTCAAACTATGAACTTGGGCATTGAGAGCACCCAAGTCCAAGTTGTGGCCAGGGTGGATCGCACCCGTATTTCCGACCAGCCGGTTTAGTACCCACTGCAACAAGAATAAAATCAGCTACAAGTGGCGAGATTAAAATCAAATATTCCATTAAACATTACTTACGCTGGATGCGTGACCGAGATGGCTTAATATGTCATACCACTCGGTCATCTCCTGCTGCACTTCGTCATCGACCAGGGCCGGTTCACTTCCCGACCCTGCAGCCTCTGCAGCAGATGGCGCCATGTTCTCCGCCTCCCCTGCCACAGGGTCAGCAGGCGGTTACTCCCCCATTGCAGCATCGCCAGCTGGACCAGTGGTGGTCAGCACAGCCTCGGTGGAGCCCGACGTATCACCATTCAGCACGGCCGAGGTTGGCGTCCCGCCAGTCGGGGCTGCCGCCGGTCGGACCTCGGGAGCTTCGCCCTCGGTCGGAGCACCACCACTCAGCGCCCCTCCAGTTGGCTCCCCTTCGGTCGATGCCTGAGCAGTTGCAGCCGACTCGCTAGCGGCCATGAAGATAACCATATCAGTTACCCCCATAGTGGTCGTCGTCGCCGCAGTGGTCCTCGCCGCCACAGTCATCGTCGCGCCGATGGCTCGGCCGCTCCCGTGTCGACTCCCCCACCACCGACAGCTCCAGAGCCGCTCACCGCCGACTGGCACGCAACGTCATCATTGCCAAAAAGTGGAGCCGGTGTACTAACAAACAAGTAAAGGTTAAATTTCTAACATACATAATATCTATTACGTTTGTCAAAATAACTTCTGCAGTCCGCCGAAATCCGCATATTTTTACTCGTCAGTGGGTGCCCAACGGACCTCCTGAGGATGGTGGCTGTGGCGGCGGCGGCGGTGTTGGTGGTGACAGTGACGACGACGATGACGCCACCTCCACCCCAACAACTCCTGGCCTGCCCTCGAACGTCTCCAAGTCGGCACCTGCTTCTTCAGCAAATGACGATGGCACTTTGGGTTTCTCCTGAGATGCCACCGTTGTGCGCGGCTTCTTTGCCGCAGGAGGACAAACGTCTTTGTCCTTCCTCTTCTTCGTGTCGATTGAGCTGATCGGCCGGTGGATGTCTATCTGCCCGACCCCGTGGGGCTACTCGGGAAATGGAGCGCAGGAGCAGAATGCCTCTCGGCTCTATAGGTTTTACAGCAATTAGCACCCGACAGGTGATATCATTACACAAATAAAGGACAAGTCTACAATGCCTTACCAGTGGTCGGGGGTTATTGAGCTTGAAGGAACACGGGCCATCGTCATTGCTGACCGCTGTCCGACCGGCGAAGTGATCCTTCACCCGCGCCTTACTCTCCTCCATGCCCAAGGGCTCTAGCGACTCCCCGGCAGTGTCCGCCCTCCTCAAGTACTCGTACCCTGGTAGCAGTCGGCTCTTACAGGGCTGTACTCGGTGAGCCACAATATTGAAGGCCACGTGGACCCCCGAGAGGTTCTCCCTCTGAAGCTAGACGATCATCTGGATGAGCTTGTTCACTTGACCTTGATCTTCTGACATGCAGTGGTCCGACCAGGTCAGCGCTGGTGTCGGCACTCGGTCGGTCTCCGACGACAGAGCCGGCTCATGGTTCCCAATGTAGAACCACTAGGAATGCCAGCCCTTGTTGGAGGTCAGGAGGGGGACAGTGATGTACTCTGCCGCCTTCCCATCACGAAGCTGAAGTCCAGCCCCGCCGACAACCTTCTTATTCAGAGTTCGAAGAAAAAAGAAGTGGCAGAAGAGATTGAAGTGGGGGTCGATGCCAAGATAGGCCTCGCAGAGTTGAATAAAGATAAAAATATGAAGAATAGAGTTAGGGTTCAGATTACAAAGAGAAATGTCATAGTGGTGGAAAAGACCACGAAGAAAGGGATGGGCCGGCAAGCCAAACCCGTGAAGAAAGAAAGACTCGAACACCACCAGTTGGTTGGTGTTCGGAGTCGGGAACCTCTCTCCGGCCGCTGGGAGCTAGAGGGACAATGCCTACGTCGAGAGAACGCCCTTCGCCTCTAGAGCTCGAAGCCGCTCCGCGGAAGAGATAGACTTCATGAATTCCTTCGAGCGGTTGATGCCGGCGCTGGAATCGGTGGAGGCCATTGGGACAGTGCACGGTGGAGCGAGGGTTTGAGATTAAAAAGGCGACGAGCTTTGCGATAGCATACCATGCACTGACAACGACAATCGCTCGAGGAGCCAGCGCAAGAGATTTAGGCGCAAGGAAGAAGATAAACAGGCTACAAGCAAATGCGAAAGCATGCGGCGAACGAAGTACTAATGGAGCTATCAATAGCCAACCATGCGATGGTTTGGGTCCCCAACCCGCCGCAATCGCCTCGAGACAAGTTTGAAAAGCAAAAGCGCGTCATCATTGCGCCGGTCAACACACTCCAACGACACCATCTGGCCGCCCAACGCAAATCCGACGGTTGCACAAAGAAGTCGGACCTGCGCCCACTACTCCAACGACATCCCTCTGTTAAAACGTCTGGGATATCGCGCGTATTTTCGCATCACTCGAATTTGACAGACGCCAGTCCCCTCCACCAGACACCTTTTTGCCAAAATCGAGCAGGGGCCCACACTCTCCATTACTCATGCAGCCGCCAGACTACTTCGATTGACGCTTGATCGCCAAAATCTTCAGGGGCCCCACATACTTTATTACTTCTGCAGCTGGCAGTCTGACATTTTCTTCGCCAAGTCCACTGTGGACCCCACGAACGCCTGCAGTTGCCTATATGCGGCAACTGGCGCCTGTCTCAGCAAGATCTTCGTGGGTCATACACCCACTTATGGCAACTATTGTCCTTTTCGCTAAAATGATGCGGGACCCACGTACTCCAGTACGCCAAAGGATTCCAGGGGATGCCTTCTTGCCCACAGTATCAGGGATTTAAAATATATTCAGACTCTAACAAAATACCCAATTGACACAGCGCTCGGGGACTCAAGTCTCTCCTACCTTGACGATATTGGGCAAAAATTTAGATCTTGAAGCCTGTTTTCTCTAACAAACCTTTAAGCTCGGGGGCTACACCCGGCAGGTGCACTTGGTCGGTACCACTGCCTGATTGAAGAAAAAATCCAACAAGACGGAGCTCTTTACAACTTCTCGACTCCACTCAGAAGATTATTGTCTTTCTGCCACAAAGAGCTCGGGGGTTCCTGTCGGGGATATAACCCCGGGGTACTCTCCGAGTATATTTATGGTAATCAGACAAAAGACAGGGTCGGAAGGACAGAGCGTTAATTATAACCTGGAAGGGATGCCAACCACAAGGACTCGGGAGGCCCCCCGACCACTAGCACTCGGGAGGACGCCCGACCACAAGCACTCGGGAGTTTGTTCAACAGTCAGTCCACGCAATCAATGGCAATAAAACTGCAGGAAGTAACAGTCAAATTAATGTAGCAAGTAACTGCTGTAATTATTGGCCCACGATTCCAGGTGATTAAACCAATTAAAAAGGGATTAATGGGGCCGATTAAACAGTAAACGGTAACCTCCGATCCCTATAGTATATAAAGGGATTGGGGGCATCTCTTACGGGGACGTCTTTTTAGACATACACAGTCGCTTTCTAATCGCGAATACAAACACACAGGATTAGGGCTATTATCCTCCGGGAGACTTGAGCCTGTCTAAAATCTCCTGTCTCTCTCTCTTTGTGAGGCAACCATTGGATTTCGATCACAGTCCTCCCCTACACGTACATAAATCTAGTCCTAGGATATCCTCCAAGGATACTGTTATTATTACACAATGACAATATATGGTATATGTATATGTATGTATATACATATGTGTGTATTGTATGCATGCATGCATGTATACAACAACATTAATGCATAAGAACTACACAAGTTTTCTTGTTTTCTCTATCCCAAAGACAGCTTAAAATAATTAGAATTACAATACAATTATGATTATTAGATAAATATGAATATTACTAATTTTGATTATTGTTAGTAGCTAATTATATTTATTATTTAAGTTGAATATATTTTTTGTTTTATATATAATTTGATTTTACTATAAGGAAATATTGTCTCCCTACGTCCCAAAATATATCCATCTTTAGGATTGAGTAAGTGTACTAAGAATGTATAAAAAAGACGATTATATTCTTCTCTGGATAGTTGAGTATGCGAATGGCAGCAGTTGAGTAAAGTAATAAAGTCAAAATATAGTATGAATATTGTAAAGGTGAAAATGATTTTTATATGTATTATATTATTATATTTTGAATAAATTTTAAACTCTCGGTAAGAACATGGACTAAGTTGAGAAAGCAAACAGAGACGGAAATAACGGGTTACAGGTTAAGGTAGTAGCAGCAGCGCATGCGGATGCGGTCAGTGATTGCGTAAGCTACCCCGTTGGTTTCGTAGCAAGCTAGGAATGCTATCAACAACTATGTAGGAAGATAGCGGCACACACGTACACGTTTCTCCTCGACCGTGACATGGCATCCAGCATCTACCGATGTAAAAGTAAAACACACAGATACGCATCTGTTAATACACACAGATAATTCAACGAGAGGAAAAAACAGAGGCTCCTACGTACGTCAAGTATTTTTCAAGCTTAGCTAGTGTAATTTTACTTCTTTTTTTTTAGACGGTGTGTAAATTTAGGTGGCGTGACGAGATCGATATTTCGACGGATAGATAGATGGACAAGGAAGCAACTCGATCAGCAAGTAGCAAACGCGCGGCTGCAATCCTAAATCTCCGTACACTGAGCCCCTAAATTTTTTCTCCAAATTTTACCTTTTCTATTTGGTTCTCTAAAATTTTAGTATGTTATTCAAAATTACAAAGGTGAAGAAAAATTAAACTGTGTCCAAATTTAGAGAGTGAAATAAAGAGTTTAAAAATATCTCTGAGCGAATTTTTATATCTTACCGACTAATTCTTTATGTATATAAAACTCTCCAAAAAAATTGTTTCTATATTTCTTTGTTTTTCAACCTATCTTCTAAAATCTAACCTCTATATTCCATTCTCTAAAATTTCTATATTCTAGTGTCTAAAATTTTATTTTAGATACCTATCTAAATCTACAAATAATGCATATGATTGTTAGAAAGCCTCTAAAATAAAAATAGAATATGTACTACGGGAAACAGAGAGTTTACCGAGTGTCTGAGGATTTACCGAGTGTATTTGCCGAGTACCAGCCAAATACACTCGGTGAACATTTGGCACTCGACGAACATAAGTCTTTGCGAAATTTTTTATATATAAAAAGTTCATCGATGATGCTCTTATGTTTTTAAAAAGTTGTAGTGGGGTAAAACAGAGATTCTCTAATAATTACGCGGTACCTCGATTAATC
>KE371185.1:440520-453447 GCA_000418225.1 Zizania latifolia | reverse complement strand
CAATCTAATATGCGAAGTGTAATTTATATGGGTTGTAAATCTTTTACCACCTTCGGTCTATTTCTGTACTATATGCAGTGTAATTTTTTTACTATCAATCTAATAATTTTACCATCAATCTAATATGCGAAGTGTAATTTGTATGGGTTGTAAATCTTTTACCATATTCGGTCTGTTTCTGTACTATATACAGTGTAATTTTTTTACTACCAATCTAATATGTGAAGTGTAATTTTATATGTGTTGTAAATCTTTTATCACCTTTGGTTAGTTTCTCTAATGATTCGTTTGTATGTGTTGTAAATCTTTTACCACCTTCGGTCTGTTTCTCTAATGATTCGTTTGTATGTGTTGTAAATCTTTTACCACCTTCGGTCTGTTTCTCTATTTGACTCGTTTGTATGTGTTATAAATCTTTACCACCTTCGGTCAGTTTCTCTACTGATTTGTTTAGAGTATAAAACAATTACAACATATTTATCAGTTTTATTCGTACTCAGCATATAGTATAGAAATAGACCGAATGTGATAAAAGATTTATAACCCATATAAATTACACTTCGCATATTAGATTGGTGGTAAAATTATTAGATTAGTAGTAAAAAAATTACACTATATATAATACAGTGGATGGTGGAGCGGTGCGGTAGTTGACGTGAGTTTGACCTCCACGCGCTGAATAGCTAAACAGCGCACCTCGCGCTGTATAACGCTACCGTATATATATATGCATACATACATACATATATATATATACATACATACATAAAATAAAAATATAAAATCTCCGACCGTAAGAATCGACATCGTCAAACGTAACGTGTGGTCAATCGGAACTTATCATCTAGCTAGTCCAGCAATATATAGAAGATAACTTGATTATTACGGCGTTGTGTTTGTTTGTTTACGTAGCTTACGTACGAACTCCAGAAAGCTAGCGAGCGATTCCAATATCTGCATCTTAATTTTCAATTGCAGGTTTGGCCGCATGCATTGTTGCATATTCCAATATCCCTAGCAGCTGCTGGCCTAACACTTGTGCACGACAAATAGTTCTTCAGTTCATTCAATTGACCGTTCGATTCGCTCCAATTCTTCAGCTTATGTGACCATTGAATATAGGGTATGTTTATTTTAGCAAGAGATTATTAGAGTCTGTTTGTTTCAGCTTTTAATAACTATAGCTATTTCTAAAATCTAAATCAGTTTAATAAACAGTCTAGATTATAGATACAGATTGTGACAATCAATAGCTGCAGAATCTAAAAATAAATTAGAATCGGGAAGCTAAGAAACACTAGTTTCTTTAGATTCTTACCAGCTAGATACTCATACCAGTCAGCTACTCAGGCAAGACAACTAGATACTTAGACTAGCTAGCTACTAAGTATCTAGCTGATCTAAGTATCTAGCTGATCTAAGTATCTAGCTGACTAGTCTGAGTATCTAGATAGTCTGAGTATCTAGATGACTAGTCTGAGTATCTAGATGACTAGTCTGAGTATTTAGCTGATGAGAAATGGAGAAGTTGATGTTTCTTAGTTTTTCGATTATAGTTTATTTTTAGATTCTATAACTACTAATTCTCACAATCTAACCCAGAATTTGATCTATTTATTTTAATTTTAAATTGTAGAAGTAGCTATAGCTACCAAAAGCTAGAGAAAACAAGCCCATAATCTAGATGGAGAATTGGCAATGGATTTATTCTAATTTAAGGCCCAAATAAAAGATGCTCGATCTCTGCTTCACGCCTTCACGTATTCGGTCTCCAATTTCCCAAGAAAAAAAATGTTCAGATCGATATATGCAGCAAGCCGGCCGAAAATCCGAGGCCCAACCCATACTAACGAAGCCCATGATCCATGGTTCGTCTAGGTGCTGTAGTTCATCTACCAGTACGGGCACCAGCGTATGAATATTTTTTATTTTTTAACGAATTTACTGAATTTTTGTTTTCAAAATTTACAAAAATAGCCTACGAATGCCTTCTAGAGTTTTTTTTTAAATTGCCCTCTTAGGAGACGTGGCAACCCAGGAGTGCAACGTCTCAGAAAAAATTGCACCGATGTTCTTCCCACCTTCTGGCTAGGGTGTGCGTGGAATTTTGCACCTAGCTACATTGGATTATATGGTAATAGCGGTGACATTAGGTAGTATTGAATTTATATTTAGTTTTTTTTATTTATAGATTATTTACCTTATCTCTCCATATATACTCCTATATATACCGACACTCGAGTCTCAATACAATACATACATTATTCACATATTCTCTCCTCCTTACAATTCAACACGGTATAAAGCTAGAGTTCTCGAGTTTAAATACTGGCTAGCACATAATTAAATAAAAATTATAGTCCACTTCTATTTATGATATGACCTCATGTGAGGTGTGTTATAATATAATGTGAATTATATGTGTTTCCTCATCAGCTTAAATTTTTTGTTGAACTGGTCGGCACATGCAACATAATATGGCATCAGAGCGAGTGATCTAGCACCACTCTCACTCTTTCGCTGCCGCTCACTCCCGAGAGTGTATCTTGATCCTCCTCGCAGTGGTCATTTCTTTTATCGTTTTGCCTCTGTCCGCTGGTCGATCTGTATCACCCACTACCACAGAAAAGGTCTTTAGTAATGGAGCTTTACTGACAGATCATTAACACGCGTTAGCAATACACTTATAGTGACGGATTGTTTTAGACGTGTTAGTAATACTGCATTATTAGTGATGGGTCGTAGTCCGATCCGTCACTAAAGATGGGGTGCCCCCATTAGTGACGGGTCACGATACGAACCATCACTAAAGGTTACCCCCTATAGTGATGGGTTATGTTGAGATCCGTCACTAAAGAGGGGCATCCTCATTAGTGACGGGTCTCAGTACCACTCGTCACTATAGGGTGTGACCTTTAGTGACACGTGTTATTTTATCCAAGTCACTAAAGTGCCCACAACGCTAAGGCCACGGTTAGTGATGTTTTTTTAGGGAAATCGTCACTGATGACAAGTATTTAAGGACCTCAGATTCACTGAGCTTCGTACTTATTGCTCCCACCCGTCGCCGACTTCACCCTTGTCCCATAACTGCCGACCGGCTACAGTTAAGTCCCTAGCCACCGGTCGGCCGACCACTGCAGCACTCGCACGCTTGGGATGGTGACCCGCACTATTACGTGCTCCGGTGCACCGCCCCTCATCGCCGCTAGTATCAACGTTCGGCCGAAGGTATATTTTTTCTCCCATATTATTACACCATCGTATTTTATAATATATATATGTCGAACAAAGTGATTGAAATAATTAGTGAATTAACAACTAATGGATCTTTGCTAGTTATGAGTTAATTTTGTTACAAATTTTTATATAAGTTATTAGAGTCGTGCAACCGATTACATCATCTCCCGTTTAGGAGTATTGGATTATAAATATGACAAGGCAACGGGTCATATTTATAGGAGGACGCTCTCGAATTGTCCACGCACTATGGACAGTCCAAGGATGTGCGACCCGTGTAGCTGGACCACATGGTCTCGTACGGTTCTAGAGAGAGTTTCGGTGGTGTCTCCCTTTTATTCTCTAGATACACAACCCTCTCGACTCCAAGTCGAGACGTGTATTTGGAGAACAGCGGGGAGATGCTGCCGAAATTCTCTCTGAAACTGTACGAGACCACGGGGTCCAGCTACATGGGCCACACATCCCCGGAAGAGATTTAGGACCTATCCTTGCCTATTAGCGCCCAAAGCATGCTTTAATTGTCGCAAATCATAAACTTGGGTATATATGATGGTTGTTTTTTGATAAATTTATAGATGCCAACAACAAGGAGCTGGATGTATCTTGAATGCTATACTGCAATGAATACTTGAGTAGGGTGAAGTCTTTTATGAGTACTGCTAGAGCAGACATGGAAGCTAATGGAAAGACTGCAATGTGGTGTCCATGCTATGACTATAAGAATGAGAAGAAGTTTCCAAATTCAGAATATGTCTACAACCATTTGCTAAGACACGGATTCAAGAAGGGATATCATATATGGAACAAGCATGGTGAAGAAGGAGAAAACGACGATGAAGTAGATCAGATTGCTAGTAAAGATGAAGGTAGGGCCGGTGATACAGATTACATGAGCGATAATGATATTTTAGGAATTAATAAAGATAAGTATACTGATATAATGCATAATGTTGATCAGATGGTGCGTAATGCGGAGGAACAAGTTGCATATTCTAAAGGAGAGTTTGCTCAATTCTAAAAACTTGTTCGAGACTCAATGTCGAGCATATGACTCCCGGGTACCCTGCAGTTGGGCTTATCAAACCAGACCAAGTGCAGGTCAAGACTAGCATTGACCGTTCAGTATGACCCATGAATAGGGATTTGATTCTGATAAAAAAAGTTCAGTCCTTATCGGGTAGTCAAGCTCCAGATATGATATCAAGAGACGAGAATCCCCTAAGAGGCATCTAACCCAATCTAGTTATCTAGCTCTATCATATTTTTCTTGTTTTCGACGCCTCAAGCCTTCATAGCATGATTACGTTGTATTGTAAGATCCACCGTCATAGTACACACCAAAACACTAGACATAGAGCTATTATCCTCCGAGAGGTCTGAATTAGTATAAACCTTAGTTCTTGTATTCTAGAGTTGACCATCGGGTTTGAAGGCGTTGCACTTCCCTTACACACATCTAATCACCACCTCGGGTACCCCTTTGGGTGGACTGGCCGGTGATTCACCGACAGTTGGCGCGCTAGGTAGGGGCTCACGATGTTTTCGCCAGGATCCGATGGCATCACCACGTCTACTCTCAGCCAAACCTAGGACAATGCTCGTCTTAGGCCACATGACATATGTGGCCAATTCGCTTAGAAGGTTGATTCCTTCCGATTCGGTCCCAACCTCCGAGCAGTCATCAAGCCAGAGTCTCAATCCTTTTCTCCCACGATAAGAGGATCGAACCACAGAGCATATGGCTGACACCGTATAGGAGCTAGCTCTAGGCCAGCTCTATGATCAAGTAGCTGAACAAGTCATCCGACGCCTCTGCCAGAGCTTCGGGGAATCGCCTCCCTAAGGCTCCCAACGTCAGGAGGAATTTTCCGAGCATGTTGAGGGACACCTTGCCGGTCGGCTAACCAGGACATGGTCTGGGTCAGCCACCAACTATGCCACGGCCCCCGGATCTAGTTCCTCCCACCACACCGAGTCGATAAGACTATGGCCTAGAAGACCTAGGGAGAATGACTAGAAGCCTTAGAAGGATAGGCAGAGGTTCGAGCGCTCAGAAGGGGATGGGCGTGATGACGTTAGGAGCCAGAGGGACAACACTAGGAAATGACCACGCAAACGCTAGACCCAAAAGAAGGTATGACCCAAGAAGACCAGCGAGGATGTCATAATGCATGAGGAGTAGCAAATCAAAGCTGAAGAGATGACAAGCCAACGGAGATCGATGTCGATATAAGCCACCATCAAAAGGCCTTAGCCCGACTCCGCCCCAAATTTTGCTAGAGACAACAAACGCCGTCAAGATCGATCTTCTCCCCTTTTTTCAGCTATGAACTCTTTGCCTTATATGAAATAAAGTTTAAGTTTTTCCACTTTAAAAAACCATGTCATTTATCTTCGTTGACAAAAATCGCTAGGCTCGAGCTCTGCAAGGGTCAAGGCGAAGCATCGTATGTCTAGCTCAAACGGTTGTACCCCTATGGATTTGCTCTGGGTCCTAAAGCCTCATCGGGGGCTTGAGTCCTAAAGCATCAACTTCAAGTCCCAGCAGCCTCGAGAACTCATGATGCTTGATGTCAGGATCAGTGTATAAGTGGCATTAGTTTCCTGCACCTGAGACTATATGGCTATACCGGGGGCTCAAAATCTTGCTTCGAGCACACGAAGGATTAGTAAAAACCACAAACTTGTGAATCCCTCGAGGGCTTGATCGACCTGATGTTGGTAGGCACGTGCGTAGCCTAAGGGCCATGTGCTGAGTACTATATGGCCTAAAAGTTCCTCAAGGTGAAAATACAGTTAAGACTTAAAAATTGCGAATGGTAAAGAGGCTATCTTTACTTCATAAAAAGAGCCAGAAGTTCTTAAAGCATGGAGTTTTTACACTAATCATCACTAATATTGGTGCAGGTTATAACATAACTACTCTTTGGAGGATGACGTAGCCAGATCTCAAGCCTCGGGAGATGATGCAGCCAGATCCTAGGCCTCGAGAGACGCAGTAGGATCCTTAGGAGGAGGAAGGAATTGAAGATCCTCAGCGATCACGGCAGCAACACCCTCCACCTCTTGCCAGAACGTCATGGCTTGGTCCTCGGTCACTCTAGCGGGCAGTCCCTGCTCCAGCTGCCGAAGGTCATACAACGAGAAGTGGGCCCGAACGTAAACTAAGGCCTGTTCGGCCCTAGACTTCACCGCCTCATCAACAAGGAGACAGAGCTGGGTCTCAAACCCCTCAAGTTTATCCTAGAACTCCGCATCGGTGTCCTTGACCAGGAGCCAATATGCGTGCTCGATCACCGCGTAAACCTCAACTGCCTCCTCCTCAAATTCTCCTATACAAGCCTGGTCCTAGTCACACCTCTCTGCAAGAAGAAGATCGATGCAGACTAAGACCAAGCAACAAAAACAAAGAATAAAGACTAATTGTCCGAGAAAGGCTTACTCTGATACTCGATAGCGGACGACTCCGTTGACCCCTTCACCGCATCGAGGGCCTGTTGAGTGTCTTTCTCGGCCTCCCTCACCTCCTCGATCACGGTCCTCAAAGCCGCCGCTTGGTGTTCGGCCTCATCTGCCATTTGAGTGGCATTTTTGGCCATCACCGCTGTGTCGGCCGTGGAGGTCTCCACCGTAGCGGCCCTACGTGATAGCTCAGCATTTTAGGCCAGGAGACCATCATGCTCCCGATAGATAACTTCAACCTCGGCCTCGAGGGTTGCCACCCGTCCCACCTCCGGTGCATATTGCGCTTGGAATAGCTACGGAACACAGGCAACTATGAAAATGGCCACCTAGAAGGAAAGATGTACCAGAGGGCAAATAGGAATTACGTCCACAAGCTATGACAGGATAGGGGTGGCAGCCCCTAGCATTGGGCCCGAGATGGGATCAGGAGCCACAACTTCCACATCAGGGCCCCCGATATAGCCTCTGGCTCGAGGCCATCCACTGCCATCGGGGCCAGGGGCTGCGCATCCGACCTAGCTCCTTGGGGTAGACAAGCGACCTCCGCAATGTCACCCTCGACCACCGCACCCACAGTGGCTTCCGTGGCCACCGACTCATCAACTAGAGGATCGACCGGTGCCGTGGCATCATCCTCACCCCCTGGGGCTAAGACTAGGCCCAAAGTGCCCACATCGACGGGAGCCATGCCACCTTCCTCGATCACTATGGCCATGGACTCCCCGATGCCCGATGCCTCGGCCTCCATGGCCACGCTAGGGAGCGACTCCGCCACTAACGACCCCAATGGAAGGTCAACTCCATCCACCCTAAAAATAGAAACACATGAAGGTTAGCAGCAGCAGAGAAGAAGCGGTGCATATACATCAACATCAATCTCACCTTGATGTAAGGCGAAAGGACATGGAAGCTGCCCGCCTGGGCACCTTCACCAGAGTGGGGCGAGGAGAGGCCAGCGCCACATCAGAGATCATGGCGTCTCCCTCCTCCTCGGGCTCCTTGGCATCGAGGATCAGCTGGCGCCTACCGGTAGCCGGGGCTTCACCCACACCAACTTCAGTGGGTTTCGAGTGCTTGCTCGTCCCACCGAGTTCGATCCCCTTCCGCTTCGGGAGTGAAAGGGATGGACTGCCACCTCCTCGTGTCAGCTGCCAATGAGGTGGGTCGACCCTCCGAGGGTGCTCAGGGAGTAGCGCCTACGAGAAGTACACAATGTTACCCTGCAGCTAGGCACGTCACACCTTGTGGGTGGTCAAGCATCAGTACAAGACAAAAATGAAACACAAAGCAAAGCAAGAAAGAACAGAAGGTTAAAAGACTCACCTAGGGTCGTGGGTTTAAGACATAGTACGTCACGAACCCAAGGTTGTACGGGAAGCTGGGCTTTCCGGAAAAAATAAGTTGAGGTATTTTGCAATCTCAGCCCAGGGATTCCACTTGGGCTCTAGAGCTTGTGGGTCAAAGGGCCCAACCATCTCGTAGGCTAGCTTGTCTTGAGCCTGCAGTGGGGATATTTGCCGTAGCAAGAAGCAAGCTGTGACCCCGATTCCGGTCAGCTCACTTTCTCAGAGCTCCTTCACCACATTGATCAGCTCTCGAACCTGATCCTCATCGGCCGAGGAGCACTGGTCACTCCAGCTCATAAGGGGCGCTGGCTTCGGGCCAATATCTGCCTCGATGGCTAGAGGGTGGTTCACCCCGTTGAACCACTCTGCCTTCCACACCTTATTCAAAGAGATGATGGGCATCTGTAGATACTCATCGGATCACGCGGAGCAAAGGTGGAGCGTCACCCCACCGATCACATTGGTCCTCATCGAATGGCAGAGAACGTAGAAGTACTGGAAGAGGTTCTAGTGTGGATCCACTCCTAGGTACGCCTCACACAAATGCACAAAGATGGCAATGTGGAGGATCAAGTTGGGTGATAGGTGGCTGAGGGCGATTTCGTAGTGATAAAGAAGGCCCCAGAAGAATTGGTGCACAAGCAAATCAAGCCCATGCTCTAGGAAGGACTTGAACAGGACAATTTCATGGGTGTTCGGCATTAGGAACTCCTC
This sequence comes from Zizania latifolia, assembly GCA_000418225.1. Lineage (NCBI taxonomy): Eukaryota > Viridiplantae > Streptophyta > Magnoliopsida > Poales > Poaceae > Zizania > Zizania latifolia. Next base: position 444,679 of record KE371185.1, on the reverse strand, counting down.
TCCCTTTGCCGAGCATCACCCCGACACCGCCCGCTCCGGTAGAAATCCGACTGCCACTAGATCCCGCAATTTGTCCTTTGACATCTTGGACTTCTCCCACGCTAGCGATGGGTGTGGTGAGGACGGAGACTACGGTGGACTCACGAAAGCCATCGGTTTGAGTTGAAACAACCGACGAGCCTTCCTGTAGTAGACCACGCAGCTACAGTAGCGAACTAGGCAGCGAGGAGCTAGACAAATGAATAGAGAAGGAGAGGAAATCAGAAGGGTTGGTAATTGTGAAAGGAAGAGATTCAAATGGATAGCGTGCGCTTCAGGGAGCCAAGAAATCGGCTTAAGTATCCTCATGGTCACCGCATGGAGGCAATTCGCAATTGGGGTGCTGCCTCGACCGTCGTGTCCATAGTGATCAAGGCGTCCTAATGGTTCCACTTCTCTGCTCACTGGCTGCCCTCACGCGTGGTTCAGTCTAGGATGGAACGTCCTTTCGGTCGCTTCACACTGAACGTGCATTAATTGTGAAGTGTGAAGCAACCTTTTTGATGCACTGGGCAGAGATCCACGATGGTTGAGATCCCCTATGCTGGTAGACTCCATACCTAGGGGCTCGTGTGTGCTCGAAGATTCTTCTGCTCAGGGCTCGTGTGCACTCAAAGATCTTCATACTCGGGGGCTCGCCTGACTAAAGACATGAGCTCCTAGGGTCCGGTGTCCTCGAGAATTTGCAGGCTCGATGAACCTCGTCCTCTTGAGCATCTAGGCGGATGAGGACCTGGGTGGATGAATGTTGACTTATTCGAAGATTCAAGACCAACCTTCTTCAAGTTTATCACATATTTCTTACTTTAGGCATGACCTTTTCTTAGCAAGGTCTCGACGATAGTAAAAGACAAGATTATGAAACAAAGGACTATGTTTTTCTTGCAGGATATTCTTGGACCCTCGAGCTAAATGTTCCATTCAACTTGAGGCTCAGGGACTACACCGTGTGGGTGCACCTATGTGGTGCACCTGACATGAAACAAGGGTATCAAAGGCTTTTTCAAAGACATCAAAGTTTAACGAAGACATTGAAGTTCCAGATTGAAGAAGATCTCTTCCCAGCTTATTTTATTGAAGATTTTTTCAACCAAGCTAACAAGAGCTCGAGGGCTACTATCGAGGATATGATCCCCGGGTACCCCGTATTTGGGCTTATCAGACCGGACCAAAGGCATGCCAAGACCAGTATTGACTGTTCGGTATGGCCCATGAATAGGGGTTTGATTTTAATAAGGAAAGTCGAGTCCTTATCGGGTAGTTAAGCTCCGGATATGATATCAAGAGATTTATTTGTACTGGAATTCTTGTAATTAGGGATTTACCACCCAAGTTTGGTAGACAATCCAAGTTCTATTTGAGATAGAGTCCTAGGTTGTTGGGCTCACCTCCTGAGTATATAAAGGAGACGAGAACCCCCTAGAGGCATCTAACCCAATCTAGTCATCTAGATCCATCATATTTTTCTTGCTTTCGATGCCTCAAGCCTTTATAGCTTGATTACGTCATATTGTAAGATCCACCCTCATAGTACACACCAAAACACTAAATGTAGGGCTATTATCCTATGGGAGGCATGAACCAATATAAACCTTGGCTCTTGTGTTCTAGAGTCGACCATCGGGTTCGAAGGCGTTGCACTTTCCTTACACACAACTAATCACCACTATGGGTACCCCCTTAGGTGGACTAGCCAATGATTCACCGAGAGTTAGCGCGCTAGGTAGGGGCTCGCGTCTTTTTTGCCAGGATCCGATGGCATCACCACATCAACTCTCAGCTAAGCCTAGGACGACGCTCGTCTTGGGCCACATGACATATGTGACCTATTTGCTCGGAAGGTTGATTCCTTTTGATTCGATCCCAACTCTTGAGTGGTCGTCAAGCCAGAGTCTCAATCCTTTTCTCCCGCGAGAAGAGGATCGAACCATGGAGCATATGGCTGACACCGTACAGGAGCTAGCTCTGGGCCAGCTCTCTGATCAAGTAGCTGAAGAAGTCATCCGACGCCTCCACCAGAGCTTCAGGGAATCGCCTCCCCGAGGCTCCCGACGTCGGGAGATTTTTCCCGAGCATGCTGGGGGCCGCCTCAACAGTCGGCTAACCAGGACATTTGCCTTTTAAGTGTAAGATGTACTTATACTGATTTGTGTAATATATGTAGAATGGAAGTTCAAATACTAAGATATGGGTGATTTGTACAAGTCAGACCGATTTGTGTAATATATGTGCAATCGAATTTTGTAGCCAGTCATATCTGTGACAATAAGTTGAAATCTATACAAGTGTTTTGTCAAATTATTAGTAACGAGCGGCATGTAATGCCCGTCACTATTGCTAGGTCATTAGTGACGGGCAGCAAGTACTGCCCATCACTACTGGTCATTAGTGACGGGCAGCAAGTACTGCCCATCACTACTGGTCATTAGTGACAGTGATACTGATTGCCCATCACTAATGACTTAGCAACAGTGACGGGTATTTTGTGTCACCCGTCACTGATAATTTGGCAAAACACATAACTACAGGCAGTTAGTGGAGATAAGTAGATGGCCCATTAATTGCCATTAGTGCATCCTCTTTAAATACCCTAGCTGCCTGCATTTAGACTTCATAACACTAAATTCTTTTCTCCAAATTCTCTTCTTTCTTGGCCATGGATACTTGTGGTGGATGTTGCCGGCTCGACGCGTCCACTGGCGTGTGGACGTGTCAGACCAGGCTTCATCCCACACAAGCTGATCCATGGCATCATTGAACAACTAGCACGACACTTGTGCGGTCACTTTTATAGGTGATCGCACAAGTGTTGTGCTAGGTGCCTACTAATCATCAGTGACGGGTGGTAACTACCGTCCATCACTGATGATAAGTCATGAGTGATGGGCAGTAACTACCACCCTTCACTGAGAAAAGTCATTAGTGATGGGTGGTAACTACCACCCATCACTGTGGACTCCTGCTTATAAATAGGCGAGCCTCAGAGTGAATCGACACACTTTCATTTCACGCACAACCCTAACCCTAGCCTCTCATCGTCGTCGCCTTCATCATTCTCCTTGCTGGCCCCACCATTCCATCCAGTGCTCCGTTCCATCCGGGCCGTCCGTTCCATCTCACGTGGCCTCCGTTCCGCCGTCCGTTCCATCATGCGTGGCCTCCGTTCCATGCTTTGTTCTGTCAAGCGTGACCGACCCTACTCGCTGTCGTCTCGATTGTATCCTCCTCCTCCTAAGATCCTCCTCCTCCTCCTCTTACATGCCTGATTAGCTCTGTCTTTTCATTATGGATGCAAATATGCAACTTGGATATCACATTGCTTGCTCATGGAATTTTGTGATAAAATTGTTAAATTTCATGAAAAATATCCATGTTTGTGCTAAATTTGAAAAGATTCAGGCGAGTTTGCTTTTGTCCTACTAGTGTGTTCTGGACTGCTTACCATTGCACTTTGGTATGAACTGGGACACACTCGTGGATGCTAATACCAATGTCTTAAGCTTCTGATGGTTGAAAGACCTAGGCTTGACTTGGTCGGAATGTAGAGGCCTGACGAAGCAAATAACCCCTGGCACCTAATGAAAAAGCAAGTAAAATGAAATTGAGCTTAAAATGTTGAAACAAGTTTGCTGAGGCTCCTTATGTTTTGACTATGCTTATCTTGGTAAATGATTGCTAGCTTGTGCATTTCTGCCTTATCGTGCTTTGGAGCTAGTTGTGGTAGTGATACTTTCTTTGCAAAACATGAAAATGCGTGCAAATGACGTTTAGTTGGACAAATTCATTATGAGCCTGCTATACATTGTACATTGACATTGTTTATTGCATTTGCTTGTCATGACATGTGTTGGGCTAGGGATCATATTTGTGAAGCTTCTGAGTTTGCATTCCACTCCTCTTTGCATTCATGGCATATTTTGAGGGCGAGCTTCTTCCAGGGGGAGTGAGTGTGTGTGTTCGGAGAGTGCATGTGTACTTGATGAGTCCAATTGTCAACAAGGGGGAGAGATTTTGGTAAGGGGGTGATTGGTCCAAGGGGGAGCTTTTGATGAAATTTGCTTCCTTGATTTGGAGTTTACCCTTGTTGATTTTTCAGAACTTGCACTCATCTGAATTGTGT
>KE371185.1:425755-439234 GCA_000418225.1 Zizania latifolia | reverse complement strand
GCGCGGCTAGGCGACGGCGACGGCGAGGGCAACGACGGCGCACGGCTTCGGCAAGTGGACGGCAACTCTTCTCCGGCCATCCTCTCCGTCGAATCTGCAGTATACTTCTCCTGCTCACCATCTGTTTGATGAAATGCTTTAAGTTTTCACTGCAGCCTAGGTGTTTGATTTAATGTGTACATGCACTTGATTTTGGACTGCATGGTATGTGTTTGATAAAATGTCTATGTGATCAAGTTGTGATGCATGTCAAGTGTTTATGTGATTGTTTGAGAGGATCCGGAACACGCTTTGTATGTTTGATGAAATGACACCGTGTTCGCTCACCAAGTGTTTGGTATTTTGCATTTGAGTGTTTCGGGCGTATCTTTTTCTATAGAACGCTCGTCACACTAGTATGTTAATTTTGGTTGGTCGGAATACACTTGTATCTCGGTGAAGCGATTCTTTTCAGGTGTCGTAGTTCGGAGGAGACCATATCAACTTGCTTTAAAAGTGGACCATTTTAGCACAGTCGTGCACTGAGCTTTATCGAGGTCACTTGCAAGCGTGATATCTGAGTTTGAGGAAGTTTTTTCTTGAAGTTTTAGTATCGACTTGCCAGGTGTGACTTTTACTTGTCCAGTCTTAGACTGAATCTCATCGAGTCACTTGCAAGTCCGATACTCAAGTTTCAGGAGTTTGATTTTTCCGCTGGGAATTTTTGTTTGAGTCCATTCACCCCCCCTCTGGTCGCTAGTTTCGGTCCTACAGAGAACAACGGGGAGATGCTGCCAAAATTTTCTCTAGAACCGTATAGGACCATGGGGTCTAGCTACGCGAGCCGCATATCCCCGGATGGGATTTAGGACCGATCCTTGCCTATTAGTGCCCAAAGTCTAATGTCGTACGATCGTACATTTTTTGTAATGAAGCATTAAGGTCCCCCTTCTCTTAATGTTTAGATGTCTACCCATTCCTCTGTCAGGTCTTCTAGCTCCACCAACAATGTTGAGCTAGCAATCAAGAAGCCAAGGACACAAGTAAAGTGGCTGACTGACAAGCTAACCGTCAAGACGATCAACAGTGATGGCCTGCCAATAGATAAAACAGTCTTACAATGGCTAAGGAAGCTTGCAGGACTTATTGCACGTGCGAGGGTCCCATTGACCCTAAGAAAGTTCGACGATCTCAGTCGAGAGCAGAAGATTGCACTCTTCAACGATGAGATCAATAATTTCATCGAGTTTCGTGAGAATACAAAGGCGACAACTTTAAGGACAGTGATGAAGAAGATATCTAACCTATGGAGGTCTCATAAAAACAACCTTGTCTCAAACTTTATCGCCAAAGATCTCGAGCCCTTCATAATATCCCCATACCTGAAAAAGGAGGATTGAGACCAATTTGTTAAGATGAAGAGCTCAGCTGAGTTCAAGGCAGAAAGCTCTGCTAAGAAGGAGCTCTAAGCTATGAATAAGCTACCCCACAACCTTGGCACAACTGGTTACATGGGGATGAAAGATAAGTGGTTGGCTGAAGATGCCAAAATGGCCAATGAGGACAAAGAAAATCCGTAACAATAGTTTTCCGGTAGAGCGCAATCATTTCTAAGAGCCCGAGGAGACTGATAGAGAGCGGTGAAGTCACGTGGACCTCGAGCAAAGTGACGTCAGTGGCTCAGAAGATCAAAGATCTGGTCATACAGGTGTCACAAGGATCCTTCACTACTGTACGGGAGCAGGATGAGCTAACAAGTGCTCTCGGCAAAACAGAGCACCCTAGTCACGTGCGGGGTGTCTCTAGCTCGCAAGGCTAGAAGCATGGTTTCCTAGACAATGCTGACATGTACAAGAAGCGAAGAAGGTCTGGGCGAATCATTGTAGAAGTGCTCTCGTAGAAAATCAAGAAGGATCTATATGCAGATATCACGAGGACCTTAGCTCTACAGGGTATCATCCTTCTAGATCAACCTACATTGGTTAGTCTTGCTTGTGTCAGAAAGAGCAGCTGTACATCAAGATAGGTCGAACAGCAATGACCAGAAGTGCCCGCACAATATTGCAACGGTTTGGAACACACGATGGACCGGCCAACTGAACCAACCCCGTGCAAGCTTATCTTAAAGCCTGCGAGGTATCAGATTGAGGTGGCAAGGGGTGTGGTCTACCCATATCAGCATGAGCTACACACTGTGCCAATAATGGAGGGATATGTAGTGGTGTCTATCTATTTTGTGCACCCCAACATGGAAGACATCGCACTGCCTATTCCTCTGAATGATAAAATCATCACTCTACGCGATGCACATCTATCAAGGGTACAATAGAACCAGCTAGATATTTCCGTTGATGTCGAGACTTCTGCAAGCCAAGCTCGTGCTCAACCTCCTGCTTTTCAACCTCTTGTTGCTCAACCTCCTGCTGCTAAACCTCTTGCTACACCTGCTGGTCAATCTCCTGCACCTATCGAGCAAGATAAAAGTGCCACCGTTGTGCCACCGCCCAAGAAGCCAACAGTCAAAAAGACCAAAACAAAGAAGACTGTCGGTAGATAGTCTAAAAATGTTATGAAGCCTATTGTGGTGTCAACTTGGACTCAGGCACACCCTAAGTACTAAGCTGGCAAGGCTTTGCTCCCTCAAGATCTGCTAAGGAAGGCTGGACAAGCCATAATAGACCTCCATGCATTCTACCTGACTGGCTACAACAACAATAAATTTTCATTTACTGTCGTGTACAAGCAATAGAATTTCTAGACCACCGACATCTATTTTTTACTTTGCTTCGAGGATCTATATGATCTTTTCAATATGGATGCTCTCGACATCAGCTTGCTGTGGGGCTAGACATTGTAAGTCACTTAACCTAGTCTTTCAATTAAAGTCGACACGTAATTATGTGGTATTAATTACTCTTTTATATCTGCAGGCTAATGTGGCAAGAATGCAAGAAGCGACCATTTAAATTTCTTGACTCACAGCTGTTAGCAATGGCAACCATCAAGAATGATAGGGAGTCATGCGTCGACTACATAAGTAAGGTACTCTCCAATTGCATCGCAAGAGAATATTTTTTAATGGACGCACATCACTTGAATGGATATTATGTCCTACTACTCTTCACCCCAAGTGGAATATTATATGGTACATTGACTTGGCAAGACCGTTGGGACTGAATGACGATCGCTCCGAGAGGGACTACTCGGTAATCAGAAGTATAATCGATGAGTAAGATTTTCTTCACTTTGTTACTACAAGTTCAACCTTTAACCTGTTCTCGCTTAACTCAATTTTTTGTACCTCGTTACAGAGCTTTCGGTGTTATTCTCAGGACATCAAACGCAATGGAACGTTGACAGTTGGTGCATAAAACCGTAGTGCCGATAAGTTTCTAAACGTTTGCCATTTCAAAATTAAATGTGTCATCCAAACTAATCGTGTATTTCCATAACAGTGCTATACTCAACCTCCTGAAAACCAATACGGGTTTTATGTCGCATACCATATGATGTTGGCCCTAAAGATAGCGGATCTTAAATCACCCGACGTAAGATATTATCATGTACTTTATTTCTGTGTTGAATTTACATTTCACTTATGTAAACATCGACTAACTTAAAAAACTCAATTTGTAGGAATTTAACATACCTGAAAGTAATCTTGGCGTGACTGACTTGCAGGCTATCTGTTCACGGCTAGCGTTATTCCTTGTGGACCATGTCTTCAAACTGGGAGGCGCTCTCTATTATAAAGGCTCGAATTAATGTTTGTTGGTTGTGAACTTGTGATGTAATATGACTTGTAACATTTGGTTAGATATGTGATGTTTGCAATACAATTTATGATGTATCCTTTGTTTATGCAATACAATTTGTGATGATGGCATTCTGTATTGTTTGCAATGTACAATGTTTTCTGCCAAATCCTGGCTTTGATTTAGAATGCAGCCTAAAAAAATTATTTTTTTTAATATGACCATAATATTAGTGATGGATCTAAATAAATACCCATCACTAAAGGTTCCCTATAATGATGGGTGTCAGTTACTCCCCATCACTAATGTGTCCCTCCAGGTCCACGTCACATCCGGTATGACCCCATTTAGTGACGGGTAGCCATTGAGACCCGTTAGTAAAGGTAGAGTGTAGTGACGGGTGCAAAGTGTCGACCATCACTATAGTTTGACCTTTAGTAACGGGTCACCATGTTCACCCGTCACTAAAAGGGGTCATGTCGGATGTGACGTGGACCTGGTAGGACCCTTTAGTGGCGGGTGTTTACCCGTCACTAATGATAGGGCTTTACTGACGTTGTAAGAGTGATGGGAGATATGCCCGTCACTAATATATGTTATTACCCGTCACTAAAGTGCTTTTCTGTGGTAATGACTCACCACCATCGTCAATTTTGTGCATCATTGTTTTCACTCTAATGGTCTCGTATGCCATCAGCTTGATCACCCAGTCAAGCATTTGACCTCTTTAGGATGGATCTTTTTTTACTACATGCGTCACACTATCAGGCTTTGAGCTATTAATATATCGCCTCCTCGGGCTACAGTATTATTGCTCATGGATCTTCAGCCGCTGCATCGACATGAGCTATCATTGTGTCATCTTTTAGGGCCACAGCCCCGTCGCTCTCGTCGTCTTCACCATTGTTTCGGTCATTGTCAGCCACTCAAATTCTTCTTTGCCAACTTCGAGCATCGCCACCACATCTTCCTCCCCCTGCCACTGTTGCCACACCAGACCATTGGTCTAGCTACCTCTAACTCAATTTTATTCTTTCATCTTTGTTCACCGCACCATGTCACCAACATCACTGTCTCTTCTTCAACTACTTATGTCTTCTCTAAATACAGCGAGTTGCAACAGTACTTTTCCGTCTACGCTGCTTTATGTCATGATCGTTTCAAAGACCTTCTTTAATAGTCCCTTCTCTTCCAAGTCCCTTCGCCTCCACAACATTCGCGTGAGCTACCGAGCCCTGCCTCCCCCACCGAACTTCCTAAACCCTAGCCAGCTCCCTGCCCCCCGGCCTCCTTGTGCCACTCCCCCGCCGAGCTCCTCGCGTCGGTCCCCTCTAAAAGTTGCCTAGAGGGAGGTGAATAGGCAATCTAAAAATTCTCAAATAAATTAGTCGGTTTAAACTTCTAGGGCCCAGACTATTCGGGCTTATCCGGATACTTCGGGAACCAGATAAAAATGAAACCATCCGAGTGCCGGATAATTCAGTTTTATCCGGATGATCTAGGCACTACAGAACAGAAATAATATGAACAATAGAATATGATCTAAGCCCTAAAACTTAACAGCATGAATTCAACGATACTTAATCTTGCTAGTTAATAAATGGATCAATAAATAAATAACGACTAGCAAGAATAGAGATTGACACAATGAATTTTTACCGGAGTTTAGATCCCATGATCCTACGTCTCTATTGAGGATACCCCAAAGGGCTGGGTCTCTTTCAACCCTAAACCTCACCAGGCGCTCACTGCTGTAAGCCCATGTTTTCACTCCTTACCTCTTTGAAGCCGAGGCAAGGCCTTGTACAAACTTGTCCGGTCAGCCACAATCCTTGGATACTTATGGATCGACACCTAGCCATCTAGGAGGGATTACCTCTAAGAGTAATAGATCCGTTGACGTGATCCAAAACCATGTGCTCAAGATTTCACCGAAGATCAAGACACACACAACACCACAACTCCCAAGATGATGGATCAACAAGAACTCAAGGAGATTGGTGAAGAACCCTCAATCTAACTCTCAAAGATCCAAATAAGATTAAGCAGTCGGATGAGAGAAAGGAGAGTGTAAAAGGCAAGGCTGCTAGGTTTTGGAAAACATGCCCTGATTATGGGAGAGGGGAGATATTTATATCCATTTCTCAAAACTGGCCGTTAGGTTAAAAATCGTGCACTGTTCATCTAGATAATTCGAACTGAACCGGATATTCTGGACTAAAAAATAAAATAAATAGAATTGTTGTTTCGGATAGTCCGGCCTTAACCGGATATTTTGGGCCGCAAAATAAATCCAAACAGAAAGGGATATCTGGACCATCCGACATTGATTAGATGTTCTAGGCCACATAATAAAATCCAATAGAGAGAAAATTTCAGATCATCCGACCAAAGTTCGGATGTTCCAACTCACAAAATAAATTCAACAGAACGAAATTCTCGAATCACCCAGATAGCTCCTGATGTTTCGGGCTTCAAAGAAAATCTAAACAAAACAATATTTTTGGAATAAACGCCTGGACCCTGATACTATGACGTGTAAAATAAATCAAACAGAATGCTGTTTTCGGATATTCCTGACATGTCTAGATTATCTGGCTTTACTGGAAAATCCAAATTTAACTCAGAAAGATTCCAAAAACTTTCTAAGGAAATTTTTCTTTGAGCACTGAGTTTTGAAAAACAAATCAACACATCCCTCTTGATAGTACGTTATACCTAGACTCAATTTCATATGAAATATAACCACTATGCACATTTGAGCCTAGAAAGCACTAAAAAGAGCCATTTCTCCAAACTCGATTAACTCTCAAAGCCACTTTGATTTAGAAATCTGCATTCATTTTAGCAGCAATGTTAGTAACATTTGATCGCTATTATCATTTATCCACCAAAACAAATTAGGGGCCTAGATGCATCAATATGCACTTTCAATCTTCCCCTTTTTAGTGATTGATGACAATATGATCAAAGAGGTGATAACAATGGCATATAAGATAAATATTAACAATGAAGCTCTCCCTAAATGCATGCGTCATCATAAAAGCAGTAAACTCAATATAGAACACATTTAGAGCATAAAAGTGAAATGAATATAACTAAACATAAGTCATAACTAGCAATGTTCATTAGACCATACTATCCATGCCATACACAAAAGTATAACATATTACAAGCCTATTGTTCATGACACGGATTACAAAAGGAGAGCCAAAAATGAGAAAAAATATTGCTAAGCGACGACAATGACTTCTTTGACTTTTCTCCCCCTTTGGCATCAAAGACACCAAAAAAAGAGAAAACAGCAAGAGGCTCACTCGGAGTCGGCCTCGCTCTCATCATCATCACCATCATCTTCTTCAGATGATGATGAAGACTACTGTGGAGGAGGCTGCTGCTGTCGGGACGACCCTGCTTTGGATCCAAAGAAGTGGACATATGGCTCCATGGGAGGATGACCTGATTGCTGAAGCAGCAGGTTGATCGTCTTGTTCCTCCACTCATCCTCCTTAGGTCGCCACCGATTACCGTTCCGGCACATCGTGAAGATAGCCAAAAGGATCCTCTTAATCGGTGAGCTGGAGGGACTGGGCTGTGGAATGGAACTCCGAGGAGCATGTTGAGGACCAGGAGGAGGAGGCGGAGCTGCTAAGGAGGACTGTCCTAGAGACGCTATAGAAGACGGTGCCTGTGGAGTGTACCCACGGTGCTCTATCTCATGTATCATATTCCAGCAGGTGACCCGACCGATCACAAGCTGAATGTACGGAGCATACACGTAACTCTTCGTGGGAGACGCTGAGGTGGTCTAGAGCTCGCTCCAAAGGAAGTGAGACAAACTAAACACTCCCCGATCCTCCCTCATGACCAACAGTAGGTTGCGGGCATTGCCCAGCAACGACGACGAGTCCCCAAGCTTCGGTAGAAGGCTCTTCCTAAATAGGCTGTTGAGCACTGAAAAGAATGAGGAGAGACCCTCTGTCTTGCCTCCAACAAAGGAACCCAGTTTATACAGATATGACACTGCATCAGCTCCAAGCACGAGTTCTTGATCCAACTAGAAAGCTGAGAGATCATTCCTGTCTAGTCCAAGAATAGCAGCAAAGTCATTGAGAGTAACCTCATACTAGTCCCCCTCTAGACTCCATTGGATAGCTCTTCATTATCCACAGTCTAGATAGGATGGAGTAAAACTGGCAGATTACTTCTTCGCACTAGTTCTGCTTGATCTTCATGAGGCCATAGACATTTTTGGCCTAGTAGATGCAGATCACCTGGTTGAACACTGGGTTGCTCTTTTTCTTCATCGAAGCCTAGTTGATCCACTGCATCTCAACAACTAGGTGCCACTTGGGTAGCATGACACTCTTATAGTAGTCCTCTAAAAACTCGAGTGAAACTAGTAGTCTGAGGCATCTCTTAGATAATCCCGGGGATCCTAATATTTTTCCCGCCTAGCCTCAAGGGTCCACCTCATGTAGTTGACCTTGGATCTAGTTGTGATCCCACCAACCTGAGGAAGCTCTTGAACTTTCCTCCAGACAAGCTAAAGGATATCATCACTGTGGCTTGACTGTCCAGAGCTAGGCTGCTTTCCCTTGCCTTGAGAAGGAGGAGGCCTCACAGATGAAGCAGCGGGAACTTGAATGCTGATGTCTGGGAATCGGTGACTTCATGAAGCAAGCCGCTTGAAACGGCCTCTTGAAGCCTACGACCCGGCACTGGAAACACTAGGAGGAGAACATCTGGTGTCACTGTCACCACCAAAAGTGTTCCTTGGGTCGTGCCTGGCCTTCTCGCGCCTTCCGTCAGATATAGTGACAACTGCTACAAAGCAGCAAGGAATCAAAAGTTGAATCAAAGAATGAAAACTTTTCAATGTAACCTAACCCAGAACCTCCGGTGTTAACCGGAGCCTCCGAGACCCGGACAGTCCAAATGGAACCAGATCTTCTGGATTCCACAAAATCAAAACCGATTGATCTCAACAACGTAGCTAGGGAACATCACAACAACACTTCTAAGACCTATTCTAGCCTAAAGGATCAAGATTTAACCAAAGACTAGAAGGAAAACGACCGATCTAGGGCAAAAACAAAGAATACCTAAAAGGAGAACTCGGAGGATTCAAGAAGATGATCGATGCTTCTTGAAGGGTCCTAGGCTCCCCTCAATGGATCCCACGATTCCCATGGACAGATTTCAAAGAAAATCGCTGGAGAAATCGAGAGTTGGAGTGATGGAGACGAGATGAAGTGATGAGGAGAGAGAAGCCCGGAGGGTTCGAGACCCCTTTTATAAAGCCTGCCCTGGACACTCCGAGAAGGTCTGGAGTATCCAGGATTCTAGGCGAGCTAGACTAACCGGATGTAGTCGGTTAATCTAGGTGCTCCAGAATGAACATCAAAAAGTCCTAGGTCTAGAGCATCCGGGTTGAGCGGGATGATCTAGAACCTCTAGATTTCTCAACTCACAGGAATTCAAGGAGAGACAAATGCCATAAACTTTGGGCTAAATAATAGTATTTTACCACAATTATTTTATGCATTAATAAACATAAATAAATATGGCATAGCTTAATAAATCACAAACAAGAATATGATGGTTTTGCATTTATTTAAAATGTAGCCCATTTCATATAAGGAAGACAATTAATTTACCTTTTCATTTCTAACATGGGCAATTTATGTGCAAGTGTATCAAGCTATGTTGCGAGAGTCAGATATTCAGTTCATTTCTTAACTCACAAAACCAATGCTCATTTAAGGGTTTGGTGAAAATATCGACAAGTTATTTATCTGTTCTCCAATGGATTAGGCTAATATCTCCCTTGATCTCATGGTCACTCAAGAAATGATAGCGAATGTCAATGTGTTTGGTTCTTGAGTGTTGAACTGGGTTGTTGGCTATTTTAATGGCGCTCTCATTTTCACACAATAAAGGGATTTTGGTGACGTTGAGCACAATAACTACTGGTTGTGACATATTCGGCTTGGGCTATGGATAAAACTACATAATTTTGTTTCTTAGAAGACCATGAAACAAGTGATCTTCCAAGTAATTAGCAGGTTCCAGCGGTACTTTTTCTATACACTTTGCAACTAGCATAATCAAAGTCTGAATAGTCGATAAGATCAAAGGTTGAGCCTTTCAAGTACCAAAGCCCTAGGTTTGGAGTATAAACCAAATATCTCAAGATTCTTTTAACAGCAACCAAATGACGTTTTGGTGCAGCTTAAAATCTTGCGCACATGCAAACGCTAAGCATTATATCGGGTCTAGATGCATATAAATACAATAAGGAACCAATCATGGAACGGTATACCATTTGGTCGACGTCGGTTCCTTATTGATTTAAATCAAAATGCCTGTTAGTTTGCATGATGGTCTTGATGGGTTTAGTATTCTCCATGTCAAACTTCTTAAGCATGTCTTTAATGTACTTTGTTTGACTTATGAAGGTTCCTTCTTTAAGTGGCTTCATTTGAAATCCTAGAAAAAACTTTAACTCCCCCATCATAAACATTTCAAACCTTTTGGTCATGATCCTACTAAATTCCTCACAAAAATCATTATTAGTAGAACCAAATATAATGTCATCGACATATATTTGGCAAACAAAGAAATCATTATTGAAATACTTAGCAAAGAGGGTAGGATCGGCTTTGCCTATTTTAAAACTTTTTTAAGAAGAAAATTCATAAGGCATTCGTACCATGATCTAGGTGCTTGCTTAAGCCCATAGAGCATCTTTTAGAGTTTGAACATATAATTTGGAGATTTGGGATTCTTCAAAGCTTGGTGATTGCTCCATATATACCAATTCAGTGATTGATCCATTTAAGAAAGTGCTTTTTACGTCTATTTGATAAAGCTTGAAATCATGGTGAATAATAAAGGCTAATAATATTCGAATTAACTCTAGCCTAGCAACAGGTGCATATGTCTTACCAAAATTAGAACCTTTGATTTGTGTGAAGCCTTGAGCCACCAATCTTGCTTTATTCCTTACGACCACGTCATGCTCATCTTGCTTGTTGCAAAAGACCCATTTAGTGCCAATCACATTTTGCTTTGGTCTTTCCACCAATGTCCATACTTCATTTCTTTTGAAGTTGTTGAGCTCTTCTTGCATGGCCATCACCCCATCCGTATCTTTAAGAGCTTCTTCTACCTTGACAGGTTCCAAAGAGGACACAAAAGAGTAACATTCATAAAAATTTGCTAAACGATAACAAGTGGTTACTCTCCTTCTTAGATCACCAAGAATATTGTCCACGCGGTGGTCTCTTTAGATGCTTTGATAAATTCTTTGATGGTGTACAGGTGGTTGATCAACTTCTTCTTAAACTTCATGTTCTTTGTTTAACACCTCTTACTCTTGAGTCTCTTGTGTTTGACTTTCTTCAACTTTTGGTTGTTGTTGATCCGTAGGTTCTTATTCTGTTGGCCTTATGTCTCCAATTGATATGTTCTTGATTACTTGATATAGAGATTCTTCTTCACCTGCATCACATGGATCAACTTGCTCTACTTGAGAGCCATTAGTTTTTATCAAATATCATATCCCTAGTGACTTCAACAATACCTGAGGTTTTGTTGAAAACACGATAGGTATGTGCATTTGACACGTAACCAACCAAGAAACCTTCGTCTACCTTAGAGGCAAATTTAGAGTTTCTTGGTCGTTTACTCAAAATATAGTACTTACTCCCCAAAACTCAAAAATATGAAATATTTGGTTTGTTACCGGTTAAAGTTTATACGTTGTCTTTTTGAGTATTTTGTAAAGATAAAGACAGTTGATTGCATTACATACGGTGTTGATTGCTTCTGCCCAAAATACGTCTAAAGTCTTATATTCATTGAGCATGTTTCTTGCTGCCTCTATCAGTGTTCGATTCTTCCGTTCCACTACTCCATTTTGAGGTGGATCATAGAGAGCGAAAAACTCATGCTTAATGCCTTCTTTATCAAGAAAGTATTCAACTTGATTGTTTTTTAACTTACTCCCATTGTCACTTTTTACTTTCTTGGTCTTGACTTCATACTCATTTTAGGCTCTTCTTGCAAAACTCTTAACCACATCTTGTGTCTCACTCTTATCATGCAAAAAGAGCACCAAAGTAAAACGAGAATAGTCATCAATAATAACCTAACCATATTTGTTACCGCCAATACTTAAGTAAGCCAATGGTCCAAAGAGATTTATATGTAGAAGCTCCAATGGCCTCCTTATTGTCATAATATTTTTAGCGGTGTATGGTGCTCCAACTTGCTTACCGGCTTAACAAGCACTACACAACCTGTCTTTCTCAAACATAAAATTGGTTAGTCCTAGGATGTGCTCCCCTTTAAGAAGCTTTGACAAGTTTCTTATCCCAACATGAGCTAGTCGGCGATGCCATATACAATTTATGCTAGTTTAGCCACCAAGCAAGTTTTAGGTTCAACTTTATCTAGTGCAAAGTCGACTAAATAAAGTTTTTCCTTCAACCTACCCGTAAAGGCCATGGAATTGTCATTTCTTCTCAAAACGATCAAACCCTCATTAGTAAAAAGACAGTTATAACAAATTTCACATCATTGAGAAATTAAAAGCAAATTATAACTTAAGGACTTAACTAATAAGACATTTAAAATTGAATAATCATTTGAGATAGTAATTTTACCTACTCCCATTACCTCTTATTTTCTATTGTCAACAAATACAATGGATTCATGATTACCTTGATTTGGCACAAAAGATGTAAACATTCTTTTCTCTCCGATTATGTGATTAGTACATCCACTCTCTATCACCCAACTTGATCCACCAGAGGAGTATTCCTACAAAAGAGATTAGTTCTTTATTTTAGGTACCCAAAATTTTTTGGGTCCTTCAATGTTAGTCACAAGAACTTTAGAAATCCAAGTGCATCTCAAAGATTTTTCACTTTTATCTCCAACAAATTGAGCAGCCACTTTACCACGGTGGTTTCTCTTAATAAGGTATGAGGCATAAAAAGTAGCTTAAGAGACATGAGGTTTATTGTTGGTCTTCTTTAAACTTTGCCCTTTCTTTATAAACTCTATAACTTCCTTACCCTTATATCTCATTCTAGCATTGACCTTGCTTTTATTTGGTTGAAAGCCAAGTCCATGCTTCTCAACATTGCTTTGAGTGTTGAGAGTCTTGAATAAGACATCCTTTGACTTGTAAGCATTCATACACCCATAGCTTACCAAGGTACCAAGTCTCTAATTCTTTTTTCTTAAAACCTCTATTTCCTTCCTGTTATTCTCGTAAGCAATAATATCAAGATTATAACATTTAGTACAATCATTACTCGTGGAAGCAATAGAAGGAATAGAAATAGGGTGAGTCATTAGAGACTCAATTCTCTCTTCAAACTCTTATTGTTCTCATCAAGAACAATAAGCTCACTCTTACGAGTTTTAAGTGTTTCCTCTAATTCCTCTTTAGACTCATTTACTAAACTAGATTATTTAGTCAATTTGTCTATCTTTTTCTTTTTCTTAGCAAGAAGCCACTCAAGTTTAAGATTCCTTTCATTCTCACTAATGAGTAGATCATCTTGTTTTCAAGAGTTGCTTCTTGCATCTCTATTATTTCCATTAGTTCTTTAAACTTAGATAAAACTTGCTAACTCATATTTTTAAACATGTTGTAGGACCGAAAAGGCGACCAGAGGGGGGGTGAATGGGCGCAAATTAAAAACGCAGTGGAAAATACAAATACTCC
>KE371185.1:382568-416984 GCA_000418225.1 Zizania latifolia | reverse complement strand
CACGTGCGAACTCCATCACGGTCGAGTCTCTTCATCTCTACTCTTCTTCACCCCGTTGACAATCACTCATCATCTTCATGGTATACACCATGGCTCCTCACATGTCATTATCAATTTTAGATTCATCATCACTAGAATCACTTTGTTCAATCTTATCTAAAACTTTTGACATAATAGTTACCTTCTTGCTTTTTGCCATGAAGCACTTGGGAAGACAATTTCGGCGTTGATTGACTCTCCAAAAAGTGAGGGCTTTAGAGACATGATGTTGACGATGGCGACAGTGGTAAATCCCTTCTTACTAGAGTCGGAGTCTTATTCCTTCTTTTTGGGCAATCAGCTATGAAGTGACTAAGATCACCGCATCGATAGCACCTCTTCTTTGACTTCCTCTTCTTTGACTTGTCGTTCTTTTTCTTGTATTTGTCAAATCTACCCTTCTTCATGAATTTTTTTAATTTCTTGACAAACAATACAAGCTCTTAATTATCACTTTTATCATCATTTGATTCTTCTTTCTTCTTAGCATTGAGAACCACATCATTTCTCTTATTATTTTAAAGCTTGGTAAGGTCCTTAACTTCCTTGGCTTCTTCTTCCATTAACTTATGTGCTATAATTCTTTCTAGCACATCACTTGGAGTCATCTTCTTGAACTCTTTTCTCTCTCGGATCAATGTTACCTAGGTAGGATTCCTTGATGCTATAGCACAGAGTAGCCTTTTCACCACCACATGATCGGTCATCTCTTCGCTTCTAAGACCCTTTATCTTGTCCATAAGGACCATGAGGCGGTCATATATTTCTTGAGGAGTTTTATTATCTTCCATAATAAATCTTCTAAACTTCCCTTCAACAAGCTCAATCTTCGACTCCCTTACTGAAGATGTACCTTCATGAACAACTTGCAAAGTCTTCCATATCTCTTTAGCTTCCTCAAGACCATCAACTTTATTGAATTCTTCGGGAATCAATACAGCGAGTAGAATACTAGTCGCTTGAGCATTGCGTTGAATTGCTCGTTCTTCATCGGCAGTTAGTTGATGATCATTTACGTTTGAGTCATCTGCATCAATACATGTGCACATAATCTTCTAAATATTTGGATGCATAGAGATTAGGTGCAATTTTATTTTATGTCTCTATGCCGCATAGTGTGTACCATCAAAGTAAGGTGCATGACTAGTTAGCACAGAGAGATCATTATTGCTAGGATTTAACTACGATTTAACTTAGAGTAATCGAAAGGATACGCTGCTCCTTTCTTCTCTCCAACACTGTTTTTTTCGGTGCCGGTGGAATTCGACTCTTCTGACATCTTTACTCTTCAAGCAGTTAAGCCTTTAAGAAGAGCTTGCTCTGATACCAATTAAAAGTTGCCTAGAGGGGGTGAACAGGTAATCTAAAAATTCTCGTATAAACTAATTAGTTTAAATTTCCAGGGCCCGAACTATCCGGACTTAGTCAGATACTCTAGGAACCGGATGAAAACGAAACTGTCCGAGTGCCAGATTATCTGGTTTTATCCGGATGATCTGGGCACTATATAATAGAAATAATATGAACATCAGAATATGATCTAAGCACTAAACCTTAATAGCATGAATTCAACGATACTTAATCTTGCTAGTTAATGAATGGATCAATAAATAAATAACGACTAGCAAGAATAGAGCTTGACACAATGAATTTTTACTAGAGTTCAGATCCCATGATCCTACGTCTCCATTGAGAAAACCCCAAATGGCCAGGTCTCTTTTAACCCTAATCCTCACCAAGCGCTCACCGCCGTAAGCCTTGTTTTTCACTCGTTACCTCTTTAAAGCCGAGGCGAGGCCTTGTACAAACTTATCTGCTCACCCACAATCCTTGGGTACTCGTGGATCGACACCTAGCCGTCTAGGAGGGATTACCTCCAAGAGTAATAGATTCATTGACATGATCCAAAACCGTGTGCTTAAGATTTCACCGAAGATCAAGACACACACAATACCACAACTTCCAAGATGATAGATCAACAAGAACTCAAGAAGATTGGTGAAGAACTCTCAATCCAACTTTCAAAGATCTAAACAAGATCAAGCACTAGGATAAAAGAAAGGAGAGTGCAAAAGGCAAGGCTACTAGGTTTTGAAAAACATGCCATGATTATGGGAGATGGGAGATATTTATACCCCTTTCTTAAAACTAGCCGTTAGGTTAAAAATCACGAACTGTTCATTCGGATGATCCGGACTAAACCGGATGTTTCGGACTAAAGAATAAAAGAAACAGAACAGTTGTTTCGGATAGTCCAACTTTAACCGAATATTCTAAGCCACAAAATAAATCCAAATAGAAAGGGATTTCTGGACCATCCGGCATTGACCAGATGTTCTGGGCCACAGAATAAAATCCAACAGAGAGCAAATTTTGGATTATCCGACCGAAGTCCGGATGTTCCGACTCACAAAATAAATTCAATAGAACGAAATTCTCGAATCATCTAGATAGCTCCGGATGTTCCGGGCTTCAAAGAAAATCCAAATAGAACAATATTTTTGGAATATCCGGCTGGATCCGAATACTTCGACGTGTAAAATAAATCAAACAGAATGCTGTTTTCGGATACTCCGGACATGTCTGGATTATCCGGCTTTGCTGGAAAATCTAAATTTAACTCGGAAAGATTCCAAAAACTTTTTAAGAAATTTTTTCTTTCAGCACTGAGTTTTGGAATATAAATCAACGCATTCCTCTTGATAGTACGACATACCTAGACTCAATTTCATATGAAATATAATCACTATGCACATTTGAGCCTAGAAAGCACTAAAAAGTGCGATTTCTCTAAACTCGATTAACTTGCAAAGCCACTTTGATTTAGAAATCTACATTTATCTTAGCAACAAGACTAGTATAGTAACATTTGATCGCTATTGTCATTAATACACCAAAATAAATTAGGGACCTAGATACATCAAGATGCACTTTCATCCTCGCCGTCGGGCTCCCCGGGGAGCTCGTGTATCGTCTAGGGGAGCGGCGCGGGGAGGCTGACCGAGGCACGAGAAGGCCAGCCAGGGCATAGGGAGGCTGGCAAGAGGACCTCTCCCTCTACACAGATCTAACAGATAAATGGGTATATGATGCCCGCGGGTGATAGGTATGTGCACGAGTTTTTACCCGTCACAGGTAACGGGTATAAGAATTTTTTGTGGATACAGGTATGGGTATACACTATCCGTACCTGTGGTACCTGATTGCTATCCCTACTTCTATATATACCGACCTCCGAGTCTTAATATAATATATCTATTATTTCCATATTCTCTCGTCTCTGCAATTCAACGTTGCACATGATCATCAAAAAATGCCCCTTAGTAGCAGTTTTTTTTCTCAAATCCGGCTTTTTTTCACTTTCGGCCCTGCACACTGCAGGATCATAAAAAAATGCCCACCGTTGATGCCGTGTTTTACTTTGTGCTTTTAGCGTCTTTTCTTTTTCACTTCTGGCAACGAACTTTATTTTACCTTTTCAGTTTCGATGTCGTGTCTTTTCTTTGGGCAAAACTTTATTTTAAAGCGTTTTTGCAAATTAGCAAACCTGATCCTGTGGCAAGAACATGGTAGCCGATCTATTTTCCTTTCATATATGTTTGTATGTATGTATATAATAAAATATATAATCTAGGACCGTAAGCATCGACGTCGTGGAACGTCTGATCAATCCAAACTTAACAGCTAGCTAGTCTCGCAATATCAATATATAGCAGGTAACTTGATTATTTCAGCGTTGAATTTGTTTGGTTGCCTAGCTTACGTACGAAGTCCAGCAAGCTAGCGAGCGATTCGAATATCTGCATCTTAATTTTCAACCGCAGGACAACAAATAGTTCTTCCGTTGATTCAATCGACGGTGCAATTCGCTTCAATTCTTCAGCTTCTGAGACCGTTGAATTGATGGAGAATTGGCAATGGCTTAATTCAATTTAAGGCCCAAATAAAAGATTCTCGATCTCTGGTCCATGTATTCGGTCTCCAATTTCCTAAGACAAAAATGCTCAGATCGATATATGCAGCAGGCCGGCCGAAAATCGGAGGCCCAACCCATACTAACGAAGCCCATAGTCCATGGTTCGTGTAGGTGCTGTACTACATCCACCATTACGGGCATCATGTCGTATAAAGATTTTTTATATTTTATTTCATTTTTAACGAATTTATAGAAATAAGTTTTTGTCCAGTAAATTTGCAAAAAGAGCCTAAAAAACTCTGTTGGAGGTTGTTTTTTAAAACGACCCTAGAGGACGCCTTTCAATAGAACGGTTTAGCCTTTAGGTGACATGGTAGCTTATAGGTCATAAGGCCTCGAGAAAAATTGCACCAAAGACCATTTCCAACTACCTACACCTACAGGTCGATGAGGGTCTTAGTGCAATTTTACCCAATTTTGCACTGAGCCCCCCTCCTGAGATCATCAAAAATCGCTTTCAACATATTTACTTCACCACTTTCAACATATTTACTTCACTTTATGCTTTTGGTGTCATTTTTTCTTCACTTTTGGTAACTTTATTTTATCATTTTGTACAACATTATTTTACTTTTTAGTTTCGGTGTCTTTTCTTTTTCACTTTTGACAACTTTACTTTATCATTTTGTACAATATTATTTTACTTTTTCAATTTCGGTGTAGTTTCTTCACTTTGGGCAAAACTTTCGGCATCGTATCGCCACTATCGGGGCCTTCACATAGCTATATATGTTGCATTATGGATTACAAGCCACACATATCATCATTAATAACATACACTACCATCCTATGTTCTCAAGCTCATTTGCAAATCCGTACAACTGGTCTTGCGGCAAGAACTTGGTAGCTGTTGTAGTTGTCTTAGGTGTAAGGCTTATGGCAAATACTAGGTTCTTGCCTAAGATCAGGTGTGGAAATTTGCAAAAGTCAAGCTTAATGACGAGAAGCCATATCTTCATTTTATGCAAATTACCAAACCCGATATTGTGGCAAGAATATAATAGCTGGTATATTTGCCTATGATATAATGTTGAGGGCAAATACTTGGTTCTTGCCCAAGATCACGTTTGCAAAAGTGAAGTGCAGTCAATATCTTGAGGACAATGAGAAAGGTTTTGGTCATGCTGTTTGTCCAACACATCAAGCCATCATCATTTATTGTAGAATAACATAATGCATTATTGTTGCATATAAGGACGAACAAACAAATTTGTGTCAAACTTTATGCTATGCACATCTAGGTAGGGTTTATGGACTATTGATGCCTTTTCTAGTGTATAGTCAGCCATTGACATTCCTCCTCCTTCATTCACATGTAATCTTATATTATTTCGGCCTCCTTTATCCTTCTGCCATCATGTGGTGGACCAACCACGTCAGTCTACCTTGTGGGTGTATACATCCTATAGTCTTTTTAGAGACAATTTGTTCGTCGATGCTTAGACAAATGAAGTATCTTCTCTCCAAACTATCTTCTTTGAAGGATGTAGCCACCTTGATGACAGTCAGGGCCGTACCTATAATTTGGAGGCCCCTGAACAAAACACGTGATAGGGCCCTAAAATTCGAGAAAAAACATAACCAAAGGCACAAAGCATACTTTCACTTATTATAAATCTTCAAAATATATGTGGTTCTTACACTACTAATACTAAGAACATATCAAATCTTAATGCTAAAATAGTAAAATTTATACTCAAGTCTCAAGCAACAAACTGACCTTATGTTCTACTAAAAGCATCATCCTTTTAGTATTCTTTGAAATGAAATCTTCAATTATATCTTCATACTTGATCATCTCCAAGATATCATTTTCAAGTGCCATTATTGCCAATCCATTGAGTCTTTCTTGCGTCATTGTAGATCGCAAGTAGGACTTCAACAACTTGAGTTTAGAAAAACTCCTTTCCACAGATGCAATAGTAACAAGAATTGTTAACAAAATTCTATATGCAATAATGACGTTTGGGAAAGAACCATGTTGTTTTAAATACTTCAAAATATCAAGAGGGCACATAGATTTGTCAATATGATCTTGGATGAACTTTAACTCCACATATAATTCTCTTCCATCAATATCTGAGTGTTCTCCACTCTTAAGTGAAGCTTCTAGATTGACGCAAGAGGAAAGCAAACTTTTAGTAAATAGGAAACCAAGAGTATTTTGGAATTCCCGATATTATTCAAATCTCCTAGAAAGTGAAGATATGGCTTGATCAACAATATGTATAAAATAATTAACTCAAAAATTTTCTTGAAAATATATCTTTAGAGCCTTTAAGAATAGATAAGTCTCTTTTAGGACCATTCTGTAGCAATATATCAATCATTTTAGAATCAAGTGAATCCCAATATCTTGATCATATATATCAGGCTAGAAAGAATTATTATTGTCGTGGGTTTTATCATGTCCAGTGCCTTCATTGTCAATTTCTGCAGTGTGAGCTCCAACTTCTACAGGGATGCTAGTGATGGAATTGTGCTCAAGAGAATTCTGGGGGAACCGGAAGTTCTGGCTGAGAGCCGGAAGTTTCGGGTTCTGGAGCATCCGAAAGTTCTGGTTAGACCGAAAGTTCCGGGCCAGCCCCAGTTTTGGTTTTCTAGAGGAGCCGAAAGTTCCAGTTGGACCGAATGTTCCGAGCCTGCCTAGACGAACTGGAAGTTCCGGTTAGACCGGAAGTTCTGGGTCGAAATAAATTCGATACAGAAGGTTATTTTTGAAAGTTTCGGTCAGAACCGAAAGTTCCGGTCCAAGCGAACAAATTATATCTATTGGGCTTTAATACAAATTAAAGGCCCGTGACATGGCACTATATAAAGAGAGGAAGGGCTAGCCTGAAAAAGCTGTTGTTTGCTATTGGTTTGACCAAACCCTAGCCGTCACCTCTCTCTTAGCTACAACGGTTGTAGCGATCTCTCCCCGGATCTCGCGAGTAGTACTAGCACGCCGACGCGAGGTGATTCTGTCCCTAGACGTGTGGATACCGTGGAGGCACTACTCCAATAGTGGTGCTCGTCTTCTTCCCGTGGAGATCACTGGATCGAAGGATCGCGTCGTCTTCATCGCCGGATCACCGACGAACGAGTAGAGCAGGGAGAAGCAGCTCGAGGACGCACTTCATCGACTCTACTTCCGCTGCCCGAGCGCGTCTCGAGGCTCAAGGTAATGATCCATGATCCCATTACACGCATGGTTCCTGGGCTAACGGAGTAAATTTTTGAAATTAAGCGCTAGCGTAGCCTCCCCATAACCTAACAGTGGTATCAGAACCTACGTGTGTAGTGTTCGATCTAGATCGATCACATATGGTGATATGTGATGGAAATAGATTGGATCTATTATTTTTGTCATCGAATTTCCGGACGTTCCGGTTGGACCGGAAGTTTCGGGCCGAAATAATTTTCGATACAGAAAGTTATTTTTGGAAGTTCCGGTTGGACCGAAAGTTCCGTGTCCAGAAGTTTCGGTTGGACCGGAAGTTCCGGACAGAAATAAATTCCATACAGAAGGTTATTTTCGGAAGTTTCGGGTGTGACTCAGAACTTCCAGGCAAAAATAAATTCATGTCAGAAGGTTGATTTCGGAAGTTCCAACCCTGAGTCGGAAGTTTTGGGCCCTTCGACCGGAAGTTCCGGGCCTCTGAGCTAGAATTTTCGGGGTTAGTTCAGTCACGTCTAGATCACGCCTAACTTATTTTTGCAGGGAATGTTGTGACTGGTATGGCCTTGCAAATGTATGAGATACAAGCTTGTAATAACATGGCATGCGTGTCATGATTGATTACAGCCCAAGGCTGTTCAAATGTTATACGACCTGTGCGTCGACATGTGATGCTTCTTCTCATATAACTAGTATAGTGCTATTAGTTGTAATAGATTGATACAGGTTCATGGAGGCCTAAAGCGTGATGACCCGAAGGACAGAAACCATGGAGATGGAGATCATCATGCGAGAGAGCCATACTATGTCATAGTTAATATGATTGCCTGTGATGTTTACTTGTGTTCCTGTCATACTATTCTTTCATGTTCTGTGTGCGGTAGGCATCGTTATCATGTTAGAATAGTTTCCCTCAGAAAATTAAGTATTGATGCTCTTTCCAATAGCTGTACCTACTAAGGTTCTTGATCATTGATGGTGGGTCTCCCAAAGCAGGGTGCCATCTTTTATCTTGACCAGCTAGGGTCGATGCCGGACACTACATGCATAGTATTGATTTACTTAACAAAGTTATCAAAACGGTTTTGGGCTTTGGGGCATGGAGTTGGGAATCGGGCATTGGATGCTACCCCACGAACAAGAGTCACATAGAGATGTGATTAGTAAGTGTTGCTTACCTATGTCACTAATCTTCTACCAGTGATGCCAAAGCTCACTAGGAGTTAGATGAATATGGATCTTGTCCCACAATGTGTCGTTAGAGGGAAAGCGATCATTTTACATATTGTGGCACATCTTTTATTTGATAGAAGATTAACATAGCATAGTGCTAAACCTTGCATTGTTTTTGTAGATCATGGCACCTACTGCAAAGAACACTTCCATTTTTAATGTGCGACCTATCCTTGAAAGGGAGAAATTGTCTGGAACAAATTTTATAGACTGGTACAGGAATTTGAGAATCATTCTAAATAGGAGAATAAGGATTACATTCTAGAGAAACCCCACCCTGATGAACCAACGGATAGTACACCAATTGCTAAAAGGCGGGCTTATGAGAAGTTCACCAGTGATTCAATTGATGTCAGCTGTCTCATGCTTGCTTGCATGTCTTCTGAGCTTCAGAAGCAATACGAGGACAGGGATGCCTACGATATGATCGTGGGGTCGAAGGGCATGTTTGAGAACCAAACACGGACTGAGAGGTATAATGTCTCAAAGTCCTTGTTTGCGTGCAGGTTGGCGAAAGGCAGTTCAGTGAGTTCTAATGTTATCAAGATGATTGGTTACGTTGAGAACCTGGAGAAGCTTGTTTCTAAACTTGATAAAGATTTAGCCACAGATGTGATTCTTCAGTCGCTCCCTACGAGCTTCAAGTCGTTTATCATGAATTATCATATGAATGGCATGAAGAAGATCTTAGCTGAATTACATGGGATGCTCAAGACAGCCGAGGAAAGCCTTAGAAAAAATCCTAGTCATGTGATGATGGTTCAAAAGGAAAAGTAAGAAGAGAAGGAGTAAGGGAAAGGCAAAAGCTTCAGATACGATCTCGAGCTCTAAGTCTAATTCGGCTAGAAAGTCCGAGTCAGGCCCTGCTAGCTCTGACACTTGCCACCACTGCCATAAGCCTGGCCATTGATGGAGGAATTGCAAGTTGTACTTGAAAGAACAAAAGAAAAAGAAGGGAAGTGTGACTTCCGCTTCAGGTATAAATGTTATTGAAATTTGTCTTGCTACTCGTCCAAGTGATTCATGGGTATTTGATACCGGATCAATGATTCACACTTGCAAATCGTTGGATGTTCGCGTCGGCAATGGTGCAAAAGTTGCTGCATTGGCCGTCGGCGTTTATTCTTTGTCGCTACTCTCAGGATTAGTTTTGGAGTTAAATAATTGTTATTTTATTCCTGCCTTGGGCAGAAACATTATCTCTTCGTCATGTTTAGAGGAAGACGGTTTTGAATTCATAATAAAGAACAAGTGTTGTTCGATACTTTCGAATGGTATGCTCTATGGTGTTTGTCCATTGTTGAATGGCTTATATATTCTGAATCTTGAGGATACACATGTTTATAACATTAATACAAAGAAACCTCGACTCAATAATTTGAATCCTACTATGTCTGACAATATCGTTTGGGTCATATAAATGAGAAGCGCATGTAGAAGCTCTATAGAGATGGGCTTTTGGAGTCATTTGATTTTGAATCGTTTGACACATGTGAGTCTTGTTTACTTGGCAAGATGACTAAGGCGCCTTTCACTGGTCAAAGTGAGAGGGCAAATGAATTATTGGCCATCCTATATACTGATGTATGTGGACCATTGAGTTCTACAGCCAGAGGTGGATTCTAGTACTTTATTATTTTTACCGACGACTTTAGTAGATATGGTTACGTCTACTTAATGAGGCATAAGTCGGAATCCTTTGAAAAGTTCAAGGAGTTCCAAAATAAGATACAAAATCATACTGGCAAGACAATCAAATTTCTACGATCGGATCGTGGAGGTGAATATTTGAGCTATGAGTTTAATGATCATCTGAAGCAGTGTGGAATTGTTCCACAGCTGATTCCACCTAGTACACCTCGGTGGAATGGGGTGTACGAGTGGAGGAACCGAACTTTGTTGGACATGGTCCGGTCAATGATGAGTCAAACTGATCTTCCATTGTCTTTCTGGGGATTCGCTTTAGAAACTGCTGCTTTCACACTAAATAGAGTTCCATCTAAATCTGTAGAGAGGACACCATATAAGATATAGACTGGGAAGCGTCCTGGGTTGTCTTTTCTAAAGATCTGGGGTTGTGAGGCCTATATAAAGCGTTTGACGTCTGATAAGCTCACTCCCAAATCTGATAAATGCTTCTTTGTAGGATATCCTAGGGAAACCAAAGGATATTACTTTTATAACCGGGAAGAAGACAAAGTGTTTGTCGCCCAAAATGGTGTCTTTCTTAAAAAAGAGTTTCTCTCGAAAGGGGTTAGTGGGAGCACGGTGCGACTTGAAGAGGTTCGAGAACCACTAGAAAGTGTTTTAGCTCCTACTGAACTGGACCTCGATATGCAAGATGTTGCAGAGCCTGTTGTCGAGACACCAGCCCCACGTCGGTCGAAGAGGTTAAGTCGTGCGCCCGAGTGGTTAGTGTTTTTAACCACTAGACAGCACGACGCATTATTGTTGGACAATGATGAATCTAAGACCTATTCGGAAGCAATGATGCGACCATACTCTGAGAAATGGCTTGGAGCCATAAGATCTGAGTTAGAATCCATGCGAGAGAATCAAGTTTGGAACTTGGTCGATCCACCTGATGGTGTAACAACTATCGAGTGTAAATGGATTTTTAAGAAAAAGATAGACGTTGATGAAAATGTTCACATCTATAAAACACGATTGGTGGCGAAAAGTTTCAGGCAGATTCAAGGTGTTGATTATGATGAAACGTTTTCGTCCGTCGCTATGCTAAAGTCTATCCGGATCATCCTAACAATTGCCGCATTTTATGACTATGAGATATGGCAAATGGATATCAAGACGGCTTTCCTTAATGGAAACCTAAGTGAGGATGTGTACATGACACAGCCTGAAGGTCTTGATGATCTAGAGAATGCTGGGAAAGTTTGTAAGCTGCGAAGGAGACAGTTTGGATCAGAAAGTTTGTTTTTGAGCTGGGTGTTGTCCCTAGTACGTCCAGTCCAGTGGACTCTATTGTGATAATAGTGGTGCCATTGCGTAAGCCAAGGAGCCTAGGTCACACCAGAAGTCCAAGCACATACTGCGGCGTTATCACCTGATCCGTGAGATTATAGATAGAGATGATGTGAAGATATGCAAGGTGCACACTGATTTAAATATAGCCGATCCGTTGATGAAACATCTCTCACAGCCTAAGCATGAGGCGCACTTGAGCTCTATGGGTATTAGATACTTACGTGAGTGAGTCGAGTGTATGTGAGAAGAAGTTAGTTTGTCTATGCTGATGTACATTTAGATAATTGGTTATCTTGTTCCTTGAATAAATATCTTTTACATTGATCAGCAAGTTGATGACTTATTTGTGAGACTCTTTGTGTTATGATGTTGTTCTAAACGATCCATAATCTCATATCGTCATGTGGGACAGTGATGATTTATAGATTAGCACATCTGTCTGATTGATGATCATGTTTCACAGATCATAAACATAGAGATGTCAAATCAGTGATGTGCACTCATGTTGGTGAACATGGAGTTAGATAGACCCACCTTGAGATACTGCTAGGATTGTTATTTGATAAGTGCCATCAGTTGTCATCTTAAATGGTGTACCTGTAGAGTCCTTAGACCTGAGATCGTCATTGATTCCAGAATATGTAGTAGCCCACTTAGGGGCTTCCAAACACTATTCCGTAACAGGATAGTTATAAAGGTTGCTTTTGGATGTGTCACGAAACATGTCATGGGATGTGAGAGGTCAAGATGGAATTTACCCCTCCTACATAACGGGAGAGACGTCTCTAGGCCCCTCGAGGTAGTCGGATTGGAAAGTGCATGGCTATGCCACTATGATCAAAGAGTTGATCATGATTGAATCCACTACTTGATTGAGTGAAGTGTCGAGATATCAACAAGGGTGGCACAAATCTCGCCTTGAGCTTGACTGATGTCGTGTGGTAAAAGGATTGGTGTGTGTATCAAGGTTCAGAAAGTATTATTTTAACTTTGTATGTTTTCGGGGGTCAATATGTGCTGCTAGGTACCGCTATTGATAGGCGATTCGGAAAGGGTTTCCGGGTAGCGGCCATTAGCATATGAACCTATCGGGTCGTACGCTTAAGGGGATTGGATTTTAAAGCTTTTAAGAATTGGCTCTTGTGCAAGTGGGAGATTGATGGAATTGTGTTCAAGAGAATTCTGGGGAACCAGAAGTTCTGGATGAGAGCCGAAAGTTCTGGGTTCTGGAGCATCCGGAAGTTCCGGTTAGACCGAAAGTTTCGGGCCAGCCCCAGTTTCGGTTTTCTAGGGGAGCCGGAAGTTCCGGTTGGACCGGAAGTTCCGAGCCTGCCTGGACGAACCGGAAGTTTCGGTTAGACCGGAAGTTCTGGGTCGAAATAAATTCGATACAGAAAGTTATTTTCGGAAGTTTCGGTCAGAACCGAAAGTTCCAGTCCAGACGAACAGATTATATCTATTGGGCTTTAATACAGATTAAAGTCCCGTGATAGGGCAAAATATAAAGAGAGGAAGGGCTAGCACGAAAAAGCTACTGTTTGCTGTTGGTTTGACCAAACCCTAGCCGCCACATCTCTCCTAGCTACAACGGTTGTAGCGATCTTTCCCCGGATCTCGCGAGTGGTACTAGCACGCCGACGCGAGGTGATCCTGTCCCCGGACGTGTGGATACCGTGGAGGCACTACTCCAATAGTGGTGCTCGTCTTCTTCCCGTGGAGATCGCCGGATCGAAGGATCGCGTCGTCTTCATCGCCGGATCGCCGACGAACGAGCGGAGCAGGGAGAAGCAGCTTGAGGACGCGTTTCATCGACTCTACTTCCGCTGCCCGAGCGCGTCTCGAGACTCAAGGTAACGATCTATGATCCCATTACACGCATGGTTCCTGGGCTAACAGGGTAAATTTTTGAAATTAAGCGCTAGCGTAGTCTCCCCATAACCCAACAGCTAGCATCTTTACCATGACCCTCACAAACATTAGCATTGGAGGTTTGATTTTGAGAAGTAAACTGATATTCTTTCATAACATATCTATCAAGAGCACCTTTTGAGTTTGCGGTGTAGCTTCTAATATTTGTTTCTTCTTACGTTTTTCATGACCACAATCATATTCCTATTTCTATTTCTAGAAGACATGATGAAGATCGATGAAATAAAAAATAAACCTCTTTCTGATTCCTGGTTTGTAATACAATTTTTTGATTAACTAATCAACTAATATGTTTATAATATAATTTTTTTGATTAACTAATCAACTAACCTTATCGTCGGCCGTCGCGATGAGCCGATGATGGTAGTGACCGCTCATTGCTGAGTTGAGAGGTGCAGGAAACGAACTAACAAGCAAAACAACAACACGACTGACTGGCTGATGAGCCGAGGAGAAAGGCAAAAACTAGAAAGCAAAACAGGAAATAAAATTGAAGCGTCAGCATTCAGGCGTTGCTGTAGAGACTGGAAGTCTGGGCCTCTAGTTATTCTTTGGGCCTTGGGCCTTAGGAGGGGGTTAGGGGCCCTGAACCTATGCACCAGTTGCACATGCTAATGTACGGCCCTGAATTGACAGTCCTGTCCTAGCACACTTGTACTACAAGTCTAGAATAGCTCGAAACGACTCCACGTGACTATAATGTATAAGGCAAACATTAGGTGACGTGCCAACAACTCCATGCTTGACCCAGCCCACTATAGGAACCAATACCAGCTTATGTGTTCTCGCTCTCCACATACGTGAAAGCCACAAATAACACATGGTTGTTCCTGCCAACTCCAATCGTTGTTAGTATCTGACCTTTGAATTTTCTAACAAACATCTTTCATGCAATTCATATCATACATGAACTCTCTTGACTTGATGAACCAAAATTCCCTCTATAGAGACGCTACCCGGCCATTGCTTCACTGCCTCCTACACATTGTGTGCACCAGCGTATTTAGTACATTGTACCACGCCATTGTCCTTGTACTCCAATGGCACATGATGTCCCACCGAAATGGTAACTTTTGAGAAATCCTGGTTTCTTTATTCTACGAGCGTTATTTTTTCCTTGTAATCATATGATGATTTATTCTCAACACCCTCATCGTTTGCCTCCATTTTATCCTCGACTTTAGTCTCCATATATATATACTTAACATAATCAAGATTATAATATAATCTCTTTTTTTAATTGATTAGCGACTTATTGAAGTCGTAAGAGCATTGTATGCTTGCGCCCTCTAAGGGCGGGTAGTTTAACATAATCACAATTATAATATAATTCTAATTATTAAATGACGTAACTTTGTGTGTAATTTATTGGTTCAATAATTTAAACCGTTTAGTGAATCTGATTATTGAGGATAATTATCCCGTGATAAGAGTAAAAATATAATACTTGTACCATTGATTGAATAATACAATACTAATTGTTTTTTTACCAAGTGGTAATTTATAAGTAATTTAAAAAACTTCTAATGCTGTTTTTTAAATTGGGCCAGCGATTTTTTAGAATTATGATTATTAGTTTATTCTCATATTAGGATTATTTCTTAAGCTACACATAATTTTTCTGTTTATCAAATAATTAGTTACTGATTTCGTACTACTCATGATTTAATCTGTTCCAAAGGGCTAAAGCATGTTTAATGTATCTTTACTATAAAATAGATTCTGCAAACATTTAACTAGAGTGCTCCTTATTTTGCAACCATTTATCAATCGTTTTGTTTTGACCCGGTCAGTTTGGCATGGGAAATGGGAATAACGTTTCCTGTAGGTTTTTTTACAGGTAATTAAGGTTTGTTTGGGTTGCCGCCTCGCCGGTTGTTTTTTTAAAAAAGGTTTGTCAGGGCAGGTGAGTGCAGATGTACTACTCCGCAGCCGCAACAATCCAATGAAACTAAGAGCACGACTCGACTGACGTCATCGATCCGATTCCTTTGCTGACTCCTACTTTTCCCTTTTTCGTTGGCAGATACGTCACGATCACAGAATTCAAACAAGTCATATATATGGGGTTTACTACTAAATTAATTCATTGACCAATAAGGCCATGCGGTTACATATATAAGGCGTCACGTTACCTAATTAAGAAGTAACTTCAAAAAATATTCCTTCTATACTAAAATATTGTGTATTTTAGTGTTTAAATTTTCTCTTAAATTTAATAAACTAGTATTAATAAAATGTCATGTTTATCACTAAAATATTCATTCTACCGTTATACTTTATTACTGATTATTTTATCTAACCATTTAAAGTTTATCCTCATCCACCTCAACAACAGTATTACAGTCGTTTTATCTATTTTTTTATTACATATGTCTAAGTCTAGAGATCGCTATAACGTCATATAAGCAACACACTCCCTATAAAAGAAATAAAAAACTGCAAATATAATATATATATATATAGGGATTTAAGTATTGTGAGAAATAGCGTATAATTATTCTGTTGGGATTAAATTTTGTTCATATGTTGGTTTTTTTCTTTGGCATTATTACGAATAGGAGGAAGACAGAGATAGTTGTCTTGCGAGACAATGCAGCTAATTGGCATTGACCACCTCTCGAGCAAAACGTCAATCCATAATCATCAATTTGCAGTTCAATTATTTCAATTGAGCTCTTTGCAACAGATCGAACATGCAATAAGCTAATGAATCGATTTGGACGTGGCTCAAGCGAAGCGACTGCATGGGGATCGATCAGCAGATGGCGCGGCAGGTGACGACAGTTGGGGATCCCAAATGATTGCTTTCGTTAATTTTCTCCTATTTTCGGAGGATTAGTTAGTGTTTTAAGTATCAATAAAAAAGGGGAGATTAATTTTAAATTATTAATGATAAAAAGATTCATGAACTAATGAATGTATTTTTCTGGGATAATCTTGTCTTCCTTACCGGGTGATATATAATATCCAACAAATAGCTAAACATGCATATGGTTCTATGTTACCAAAATTTTAAAGTTCTATGGTTATTTGAGTCGCAGCAAGAAACTGGTGCGGATGCACGTACATAAGTTCTTAAAAACCGTGTTCATTGGATATGCCATCATTTGACATTACGAGCTACTCTCCCTCTGTTATAATTTATTTTTTTAAATATAGTATCCTAATACTAATATACTAGTAAAAAGTGATTTTTATATTTAAAGTACTCATACTTGATCTCCTTCGCTCCAAAATACTCCAAGCTATCTTAACCACAATTCCACAAATGGCTATATACTCCAAGCTTGCACTAAGATTCATCATAAATGAGGTTGAAAGACAATAATTTGCGAGATATAAGTGATAAACTGCAGCTAAAAACCTAAAAATGCAAAACATGCCACTAATACTACATTTACCACCCTAGATTCCAAAAGCTACGTCACCGCATCTCTTCCGAGGACCAGAGTCCCTGTTGTTAGAATAATATTCCTACTCGTATTCCTACTAGTGTTGGTTATGGACTCTATTTAGTCATCATGTTAGATATGGTCTCTAATTGGTTTTGTACTGTAAATATGTACTCTCCCCAATCAATAATATTATAGAATTTATTTTTCTACATAGTATCAGACTAGATCCAATCTACAGCTTCCGCTTTTATCCTCTCGCCGGCTCATCTAATCGGCACGATGATTTTTTTTCGAGCGCTGCCTTGGCCTGAGCGTCCCCTCACACGCGGTACCTCGGCCGGCGCACCTTGTTTCTTTTTTCTCCACCTCCCTCGCGAGCGGCTGGTTCTCACCTTGGCCGGCGCGCCTTGGTGTGTGCGACCCACTTGCGGGTGGTGTTCTCCCCGCAACGCGTGTGCCCGTGCGTTGCAAGGCCCCTCTCTGCCGCGTTGCAGGTTCTATCGCCGCAACGTGCAGGCTAGGATTTCATGGCGTCTGATCTGTCCGATACGCCAGACACTGCGACGCTGGATGCCACCGTGAATGCTGTTGCTGATGCCGTCAGAGCAGTGTTCGTCCCACCATCCGATGTGCAGATTGACGCCGCTACAGCTGGCGCCCTTGCAAATTCAGCGGCAGCCATGGCATCTGACGCTGCCCGAACAGCCCTAGCTACTATCTTGCCGTCTTTATTGTGTGCGGTTCCACGTCCACTCCCCACGACCGCAGTGTCTGCAATGGTTCCAAGCGTCGGATCCATACCGGCTGCTGACCTCGCAGCACTCCTTGCCACCATATGTGTCGCCCAGATTGGCATGGCGACATCCTCTCAATGGACGCCCCCGTCCCCACCCCCGCCATATCCTCCAGAACACGATGGCTCACGTCCAACCAGGCCTCTCCTCGACGATGACGCCTTAACTGCTCTTCATGCCTAGGCTGTCAGCGTCCTCAATGTTAAGGCCCTCGTCCCAGTAACTCTTGACGTCACGGCGGTGAATTATAATCGGTGGCGTGACTTTCTTCTAGTGGTTCTCGGTAAACACGCCTCGACGAACCACGTCCTCTCTGACGACTGCCATCCTGATCACGGAAGCTGGGTTCAGATGGATTGTGTCATCCTCAGATGGCTCTACGGCACCATCTTCTCTGATCTTCTTCAGGAGGTCCTCACTCAGCACACCACTGCCCGTCGTGTCTAGAAGATCCTTGAACATCAGTTCCTTGGCAATCGAGAACATCGGGCTCTTAACCTCACAGCTGAGTTTCATACCTTTCAACAAAGCGATCTTTCTGTTGCTGACTACTGCCGCAAGCTCAAGACTATGGCCAACACTCTCGGTGATCTCAAAGAGCCCGTTGCTGACCGCACTCTCGTCCTGACTGTGCTCAATGGCTTGAGTGGCAAATTTAGTCATCTCAAGTCACTAATCCCTATGCAGCGACCATTTCCGTCTTTTACCGAGGTGAAATCTCAGCTTCACTTGGAAGAACTCTCTGGCACATCACGCAACACCACCACTTCTTCTGTCTACCTCGCTAGTACCACTAGGCAGAACAACCCTAAGCCCGCCACTGGTCCAAACCTGGCGCAGTCTTCTGGCCAGGGCACCAAAAATCGTGGTGGCAACACTTCAGGTGGTGGCAACAACTCCTCTCGTAACCGACGGCGACGTGGTGGTGGCAGTAATGGAAACAACAACAACAACCAGGGCTAGCAGCCTTCTGGGAATGGCAGTCAAGGAACCAGCTGCACGGGCCAGGCATGGCCTTCCCCTCACAATCCGTGGGTTGGTACCATTCACATGTGGCCGGCACCCTTGGGTCGCGGATTTTTTGGTCCACGCCCTCCGACTCATCCATTCGCTGGTGCTGTCTTTGGGGGTCCATCTTCGACCGTGTTTCCTCAACAGCAGCCAGGTATGGGTTACTACTTAGCACCAGTAGGCTTGGGTCCTACACCCCAGACATTACAAGCTCAGTCGGCAACTCCTGTCGGCTGGCCCGGTGGTGTTCCCCCTAGTAGGATCAGGCCTCTCTTGCTGGCTCCTTCAGCACCATGACACTGCCTCAGCCTGCTATGAGTGATTGGTATATGGATACTGGTGCTACCGCACACATGACCTCTGACGCCAGTACCCTCTCCCTTGCCTCTCCTCCTAGCCCCTATTATCCATCTTAGATTATTGTCGGCAATGGTTCCACCATTCCCGTCTCTCTCACTAGCCAATCCACCATACAACAGAATAATCATTCCTTTACTCTTCGAGATGTTCTTTGTTCCCCTCATATTATTAAAAATCTAATTTTTGTTCGCCGGTTTTTTACTGACAACTCCTGCACTGTTGAATTTGACCCTTTTGGTTTCTCTGTGAAGGATCCTCGTTCCAAGACCGCGATCGCTAGATACAATAGCACCGGTCCTCTCTACCCCTTTCATCATGTCACACCATCAACTTCAACAGTCACCGCTCTCACCGCCACCGCCTCTGATGTTCTTTGGCATCATCGTCTTGGTCATCCCGGACACGACGCCCTCACTCGCCTCGCTCCAGTCCTCTCTATCACCAAAGGAGATCTCACTGGAGTGTATCACACGTATCAACTTGGTCGTCATAGTCATCCTCCCTTTTCTTCCTCTTTTAGTAGGGCCTCAATTAATTTTGAGTTAATCCACTGTGATCTTTAGACATCTCCTGTCACTAGTATTTCAGGGTATAAATATTATCTTGTCATCTTAGATGACTGCTCTCATTATACTTGGACATATCCCCTTCATTTTAAATCCGATGTTTTCACCACTTTATCGCATTTTTTCGCCTATGTCCAAACACAGTTTGCTTCAACCATCCGCAGTGTCTAGTGTGACAATGGGCGTGAGTTCTATAATTCAGCCGCCCATTCCTTCTTCCTCACTAACGGTGTCATTCTATGGATGTCATGTCCCTATACTTCTCTCCAAAATGGTAAAGCCGAACGCATGCTTCGCTCTATTAATAACATCGTTCGATCACTTATGTTTTAGGCTAGTCTTCATAGCTCCTTTTGGGTCGAGGCCCTACACACTACTACTAATCTCATTAACATTCATCCCACTAAAACCCTCAACCACAACACTCCCTTTTATGCCCTTTATGGTATTCACCCTACATATACACATCTTCACGTTTTCGGTTACAAATGTCATCCTAACATCTCTGCCACTAGCCCACATAAACTTACACCCCGATCCGTGATATGTATATTTCTTGGCTATCCCCAACACCACAAAGGATACTGGTGTTTTGACCCTGTCTCAAACAGGATCATCATATCAAGGCATGTCGTTTTTGACGAGCACTCGTTTCCTTATGCTGAGATCACCGGACATATTCCTAGTGCTACTAACTTGGATTTTTTAGAAGATTATTCCTTGTAGGCTCCTGTCCGTACTCTTCACAAGGCTTCGGTGGCGCCTCTACCAACACATGGGATCTCCCGCCCGGCTACTCTGCCTAGTTTTCTAGCGCCTAGGTCAACTAGACCGGCGCCTGCTGCCCTTCCAGCTAGGCCGTGCGCTGCTCCTCCAGCCAAACCAGGCACCTCGCATGCCAACCCCTACCAGCCTGGGCCTCCGCCTGCTCATTTAGTTGGGCTAGACTCTTGCAACTTTTTGATCAGGCCTCTCCATGGGGATGAGCTGGCCGCTGCCTCTCTTGGGCCCATGTCTCCGTCGGTAGCCCAGGAACCTCCCACACGCTGGACTGAGCCGCACGGCCTGCTGCCTTCACCCGCCTCGGTTGGATCGGCGGAGCCCCACATAGCATAGGAACCAGTGCCCTCTTCTCGTGAGCAACTCTAGCTTCATGGGCTGGTGCAGTTCCATAGCCCGGTGCAGCTTCATGGGCCGGTACCACCCGCTGTTGTTGGGCTAGCACCGGGTCTCCCCATGACAATTGGTGCCCCATCGTAGGGCACGCCAGCAATGGCGTCGGGTCCCTCTGTGTGGCCCGGGGCACAGGCGCCGTTCTTGCTTCCACTACAAAGTATTGTGCCGACATGCCCTTGCTCAGCCGGCCGGGCGCACCTCCCCCACCTCCACAGATTGGTGTTTCTCCCATGTTTAATGATCATGCCATGACGACACGCGGCAAAGCAGGGATTCAAAAACCTATCACCCGGCTAAACCTCCATGTAGCACCTCTGTCACATGTCCCACACACATATCGTGCTGTGTTGGCTGACCCAAACTGGCGAACTGCTATGGAAGAAGAGTTCAATGCTCTCCTCGCTAACCGAACATGGGATCTTGTTCTGTGACCTAATGGTGCCAATGTGGTTACCGGCAAGTAGATATTCAAACACAAGCTTCATTCAGATGGTACTCTTGATCGCTACAAGGCTCGTTGGGTCCTTTGAGATTTCTCTCAATGCCCCGAGATCGATTACGATGAGACTTTCAGCCCCATTATGAAGCCCGCCACAGTCCGCACTGTTCTTAGCCTAGCAGTCTCCCATCAGTGGCCGATCCATCAGCTTGATGTGAAAAATGCCTTCCTACATGGCACTCTTCAGGAAACAGTCTACTGTGTTCAGCCGCCCAGATTTGTTGATTTCTCATGACCTGATATGGTTTGTCGTCTTAATAGGTCTTTATATGGTCTTAGACAGGCTCCTTGGGCTTGGCACAACAGACTTGCCTCCTTTCTGCTGTCTCTCGGTTTCACTAAAGCTCAGTCAGATACTTCACTGTTCGTTTTGAGGCGTGGGACTGACATTGCATATCTCCTGCTCTATGTTGATGACATTATTTTGACCGCTTCGTTTGAGAGACTTCTTTAGTGGACGATTTCATCTCTTCAAGCTGAATTCCCAATGTCAAATCTTGAAGACTTACATCATTTTCTTGGCATTTGTGTCTCCCGGTGGTCCTCCGATCTCTTTCTCAATCAACGGCAGTATTGTCTTGACATCTTAGAGCACGCAGGCATGACCAACTGCAAGCCTTGCAACACTCCTGTTGATACTTATGCCAAAATATCCAGCAGTGATGGCACTCCAGTTGCTGACCCAACAGATTTTCGCAATATCGCAGGAGCGCTAAAATACCTCACCTTCACTCGTCCAGATATTTCTTATGCGGTTCAGTAGGTTTGCCTTCACATGCACGATCCTCGTGAGCCTCATCTTGCTGCACTCAAAAGGATTCTACGATATATTCGAAGCACCATAGACCTGGGTCTTCATATTCAGCCATCCGCCACAGATGCTCTGGTCGTCTATTCTGATGCAGATTGGGCAGGATGTCCAGATATTCAAAGATCAACTTCTGGCTATGCTGTCTTCCTCGGCGACAATTTGATCCCATGGTCATCCAAGCGTCAGAACACGGTTTCTCGCTCCAGTGTTGAAGCCGAGTACCGCGCCGTCGCAAATGTAGTGGCTGAAGTGACTTGTCTCCATCAACTCTTTCACGAGCTTCACTTCCCTCCATCCAAGTCTACTCTGGTGTACTGTGATAATGTCAGTGCAGTCTACCTCTCATCAAATCCTGTGCAACATTAGCGGATAAAGCATGTCGAGATTGATCTCCACTTCGTTCGTGAGAAAGTTGCCGTCGGTGTTGTTCGTGTTCTGCATATTCCCACGTCATCACACTATACAGATATCTTCACAAAAGGACTACCAACACTGGTCTTCAACGAATTTCGTT
This sequence comes from Zizania latifolia, assembly GCA_000418225.1. Taxonomy (NCBI): domain Eukaryota; kingdom Viridiplantae; phylum Streptophyta; class Magnoliopsida; order Poales; family Poaceae; genus Zizania; species Zizania latifolia. The sequence continues at coordinate 394,533 of KE371185.1, read as the reverse complement.
CCAGCCTCAACATTCGACCCATCGATGTTGTGACTGCGGGGGTGATAGAATAATATTCCTACTCGTATTCCTACTAGTGTTGGTTATGGACTCTATTTAGTCCTCGTGTTAGATATGGTTTCTTATTGGTCTTGTACTATAAATATGTATTCTCCCCGATCAATAATATCATAGAGAGTTTATTTTCCCACACCTGTACACAGTAGCACGTACGTATTGTACTTTAATTTCATTTATGTCTTAATTTTAGCTAAAATGTTTAATCCAGAGCAGGTATAATTGGAGCACTAATTTTGTATAATGATCTGTCCTGTCTACACTCTCAAAATATTATAGGAACAATAATAGTGTATAATATATATATATATATATATGGTAACTCTATTCCACCCCTGCTCTACGCACCTCCTACTCTCCACCTTTCCCTCGCGTGAAAAAAAATACCACTTATTCTCTCCTTAATCCACTAGGATCATAGTGAAAAAATACCATTCATTCTTCCCACTCAACCTGGGCCTCAATAAAAAAATTACAAGTAGTTATATCCGCTTGACATGAGTCCTCATAAAAAATATCTCTCCGCCTCCGTCTAGGGTTTAGTCAGGGATATGAACTCAAGTATTGTTTGGTGGGTCTTTATTAGGCCAAATTAAGTATAGGCCTAGTCTGTTCATTCCGACATGAACATTGAGGTATGTTAGGAAAAATATCTCTATTAGAAAATAATCTAGAGAAACAAAAGCGTTCGATTAAATTGGAATCCGGATAGCAACATAGCTTGCTCCTATAATCTCACCCCCACGGTATATAAGAAAGGCGAGGGAACGGCGATACTTATCTACAGTTACACTCATACTCAACCAAACACATGACGTAGAGTTATTATTCCTCGACAGACTTGAACCTGTCTAAATCGTGTTTCTATGTTGTTTGTGTCAACATCAAGTCTCGGATCTGATGCTACTCTTATTGTACAAATCACCACCGAAAGTACTCATATGATAGACTGTTCAGCAAAACTCTAACATGTTTTATCTAAAATTTTTTTTTACTATCATCTATTTTTCAAAGTAATGTATTTACTTTATTTTGCCGGTATAAAAATAGCAATAAAATATTCCATCACGGTAATACGTCGATACTAAATTTATTACTCTGTCTATTGTTACATCGAATAACATGAAACTGTAAAAAAATTACACTTTCAAATTAGATATGGCATTGTCTCCTCTAACACGACCGGCAAGATCGATCCTAGTCGTCGACGATAAATTAGCCTAGCGAAAATAAATCAGATTAAATTAATTAATGCGCGCGCGTCCAATAAAGCAATAATTAATATTCCTTGTGACTAATTACTTATTTGACCGGAACCAGCTGTTCGACTGTACTGGCCATGATGCGATGATGATATCATAAAGAAATCCCGAAACACAGAAGATAAAACAAATTAACCTGCACCACTACAGCCTATGCTGCGGCCGGTTTTCTTTTTTCTTTTTGTGTGTGTGAGAGAGAGGGAGACGCTGTCGCTGGTGTTAGTACTAGTAGTTTATTCGAATTGATTGACCAGCTGCAGGGGCGACTGGCGAGGCGAGAGGTGATGAGTCCAAAGTGCTGGGCGCGTGCGAGGAAGCATCCATCATCGGCTAGCTAATGGCCACGGTCCAGCCGACGCCATGCTCACCTCACCACGTCATTTGACCACTTCATTTACATCATCATCAACAAGACGACCACGTGTGGTAGTACCAGCATTCCAGCAAGTTGGTTATAAATAGCTAGCGGTGCCTCCCCAGTATCCCGCAGCTACTCGTCCTCGATCGATCAATCCACTACTCTCCTAGTCTCCTACTATACCAATAAACTCCGGCCATTCATTCATCCAGCTTACTCATATATTAAGCAGCTGCCGCTTGCTAGAGGCCGGCCATGGACAAGAAGCCCGCCAGGCACGGCCAGGCGCCGCCGCCGCCGAGGCCGCACTGGAGGCGCCGGGACCCCTCCGCCACCGAAGTGTACGTCGTCCACCCTACCCAGTTCCGCAGCGTCGTGCAGCAGCTCACTGGCGCACCGCCCGCGACCCCCGACAGTAATCATCTCGCCGGTGGTAATGCTAATGCCAGTAATTATTCGGCGCCGGCCATGGCAGCGCAGCGTCGCGGCGGAGAGAATAATGACGAGAGCAACAATGGCGGCAGAGGGCAGCGAACGACGCTGGGGCAGATGTACCAGGAGTGCATGGCTTGGGCCGCCCAAGACGACCACGACCAACACTAAATGCAAGCTACCTATATATAGCAAGTATATATTCATGCAGCAAAAAAATAAATCGAGCTCAAATGCGCGCTCTCTCTCTCTCTCTCTCTCTCTCTCTCTCTCTCTATTCTGTATACACGACATACACCAGTATTAATTTGTACGAGCGAGCTCTCTAGCTACTCTCTAATTTTATTATTTCCATCTATCTTGTAACTTTCATCGAGTCCTAAAAATGAAACTTTTGTTCATTCACTAACACACTGGACATGTTGGTAATAACTCATAGGTATTGGTTATAGTAGAGCGATACTGATAGCACGATATTATAAATCCTAGTTCTATAACCAACAACTACAAGACTGCAACTATAAGCTGCCGGTTCAAAAATTGGCACTTAAAGTGTCACTCAACTCACACGGATGATGTTCTTGGCCATACAGGGTTACACGGGTAGACATATATGTATCGGTTCTGAATAAGAACAAGCATAAATAATTGACTCATATGTATTGGTTTTTTTTAATAACTAGCACATATGAGTCTGCTAGTGTCGATCTCCCGCTAAGTTTTATATGTGCTAGCTCCATGTAAGGGTGGTTACAGGATGGATCAGGTCTATGTTGGCTAATATACCTGACCAAGATCCATATGCCCCGCGTGTTAAAATACCAACACGAACCTGGACCTCCTCATAAACCCAGTAGCATGCAGGGTGGTGATCGATCGAGGCGGCCAACGACGGTCTCAGATGTTTCTTCGACGATAGAGTTCTACAACTTCAGCTTTGGAGGTCTACCGTACCTAGTTCAAAGGCCATGACATGGAGATTTAGATCACAAGCAAGATGTGATTTCTCCAATGATAACTTTGGCATTGCAGGTCCAACTAGGCCGAATGTACGGATCACGAGGCATGCTTCATTATTCATAGATAGAGTGCATGGTGTTTCTTATCACTTTTCCCCTCTAGCAGTCTGCTAAGCTCTTGAGAAAACAGTCGGGGCCTAAGGAAAGTTCTTCAATCTTTTGCATAAATATATGTACTCATTTTACTCTATAAAGTAGAAAAAAATTATACACACTCGAGTCATCTCTCAACGGTTTTTGTTATCACATTTGTCACCCAATGATCATGCTTTCAGGTAGATAGCTAGACATCTCATCGCCAACAGAGCACCAGATTAGATCAAGGTTAGAAATGACAACTAATCGACGTTGCGCTCGACCAGCCAAGACTACGTTCAGCGTTGATCATTCTCACATGATCGCATTTGAGATCGATGGACAGTCAAAAATATCAGTAGTTCTTATATCTCTTTTCTACTTGGATTTTCTACTTATTAACTATATATGTTTATGATTTATGAATAGTTAGCTGAGATGGTCATGATCTTTAACTAACCCTTTTCAAATTTCAAATGACGTTCACAAATGTTGGATTGAATATTGAAGCTCTCATCAAGATCTAGCAATATCGATCTCTTGTCATAAGTCGATTGGGGTAGCAGGCTAGCAGCAAGATTGAACTCAGATCCGGTGACTACAGATTGATAGCCTCTTTGTTGCATACTTTTTTAACGATTTGTTGTAATTTTTCTATTTGTTGCGCTTTGTTGTATTTGAATATTTTATTTTATTTTTGTTTCACCAATTGTTTTAAGATGTTGCAACATTTTTTAAAACATTGCATATTGATTTAAGTGATGTTTCATATCTTAAACATAAACGTTGTATATAATAACAACCCATTAAACATGCAAGCATCTGATCATTTTAAATAAATAAGGGTTCACTCTCGAGTTACAAACGTTACTTTATTTTATTTTTTTTGAAAAGCGGCAGGAAAACTGCCGAGTATAATAGATTAGAAAGTTCGGGATTTACATGAGAAAAAAAAAGGAGAAGAGAGGGAGAGAGAGGAAAAAAGCAAATTAGGCAAAAGGGGCCAAGCAGGAGGCTCCTGCTTTGACCCAGGTTCTCGCATCTTCATTGTTTTGCTGGAGAATCACAGAGGCTCTGGTTTCGATATGCCGGAAGATTCTAGCATTCCTTTTCTTCCAGATTTCCCAGGTCACCAGAATCAGAAGGGAAGATATGGTTTACTTCGGCTGTCCTAGCCTTAAGACAATGCTTTCCCACTATGTACGGATGTTTGTTGGATAGGATGAATGTCCTAACTCCTCTTTTAGGGATGCGAGTCTAGACCAATCCGCCATACCGGACCGAAGCATCTAGAGAATCTACAACTTCCAAATAGGTGGCACGTGGTTTCTGGCTCCTGCTTGCAGAGAACGTAAACTTGCTGGTGTGGCCAACCCTGGTGAGCCAAGCGGTCGGATGTCCAGAGCCTGTTTTGGATGGCGAGCCAAGCGAAGAGCTTGCATTTTGGAGGTGCCCAAGCCTTCCAAATGAACTTTACAAAAGTGGAGCCAGTTGAGCCATTGAATTGTGCGCGATATGCGGAACTGGTTGAGAAAGCGCCTAAGCTGTGTGCCATCCAGATGATCTCATTGGCAGTCTCTGCTTGGAGCTGCACAAAGGAGGTCTTCGCCCATAAGTTGATGAATTCCTCTAAGGCTTGACTCGAGATGAGTTGGTCAAAAGAATCCAGATCGAGAGCCCATTTGTTGTTCAGAAGGGCTGCGAAAACTGTTATGTTCTTTTGCCTGGCTGCCCGGTAGATAGTCGGCGTAATGTCCATTGGGCGTTGTCCAAGAAACCATGGGGACTCCCAAAATTTAGCCTTTTTCCCATCTGAAAGTTGCCTAGAGGGGGGTGAATAGGCAATCTAGAAAATCTCAACTAAACTGATTAGTTTAAACTTCCAGGACCCGGACTATCCGAACTTAGTCGGATACTACGGGTGCCGGATGAAATGAAAAACTTCCGATGGTCTGGATTATCCGGGTATTACCGGATGATCCGGGTACAACAGATCCAGAACAGTAAATACTGTAGAAATTGAATCTGGCCGAAGAACTTCTAAGATATGAATTCAATAATACATATGATTGCTAGTTAACTGAAAGATCAACAGTAAATAACAACTAGCAAATGCAAGATGGACACAAGAGATTTTTCACCAAAGTTTGGATCCAACGATCCTACGTCTCCGTCGAGGAAACCCCAAAGGACTGGGTCTCTTTTAACCCTAATCCTCACCAAGTGCTCACCACTACAAGCCTTAGATTTTCAGTATGTTACCTCTTTGAAGAGGAGGCGAGGCCGAGTACAAACTTATCTAGTCACCTACAATCCTTAGGTGCTCACGGATCGACGCCTAGCCATCTAGAAGAAGTTACCTCCAAGAGTAACGAACCCATTGACGTGATCCAAGATGTGTGCTCAAGAGAACCACGAAGAACACGATGCACATGCCATAATAACTGCCAAAGTATGGATCAAGCAAGAACACGAGGGGTTTGTGGAGGACTCTCAATCAACTCTCAAGATCTAATCAAGAATCAAGTGCTAGAGAGAAAGAGAGAAAATATGACAGGGCTTCTAGAGTTTGGAATCATGTGCCCTAATTATGGAAGAGGAAAGGTATTTATACCGCTATCCCAAATCTAGCCATTAGGTCAAAAATCGCGTACTGCTCATCCAGATGATCCGGGCTTAACCAGATGATCTGGACTAACAAAAATTTAGAACAGAACCGACGTTTCAGATAGTTCGGCTTGAATCTGGATATTCCGGGTCAAAAATAAATTCAACCAGAATGGTGTTTTCGGATCATCCGACCAAGGTCCGAATGCTCCGGGCCACGGAATAAAATCCACAGAGAGAAATTTTTAGATTATCCGGCCAAAATTAGGATATTCCGATTCACAAATTAAAATTTAACAGAACACAATTTTTGGATCATCCGGATAACTCCGGATGTTCCAGGCTTCAAAGAAGATCAAAACAGAAACAATTTTTCGGATAATCTAGCTTGAACCCGGATAGTCCGACATGTAAATAAATCAAAACAGAAGCATGTTTTCGGATTATCTTGCTAAAGTTCAAATACTCTTACGTGTAAAATAAATCCAACAGAACACAAATTTTGGATACTTCGAACATGTCTGGATTATCCGACTTTGCTGGAAAGCTAAAATCCAACTTAGAAAAATTCTAAAACTTTTTAGAGAAGATTTTGCTTTGAGCACTTAGCTTTAGATCATTAGTCAACGCATCCCTCCTGATAGTACAGCACAACTATACTCAAGAAAATATGAAATATATGTAATTTGCACATTTTGAGCCTAAGTATTACTAAAGAAGGCAATTTCTCATAAATTGATTGAGTCGCAATGCCACTCTAGCTTTCGATACCTGCATTCATCTTAACAACATTGTTAGTAGCATTTGATCGCTATTGTCATTAATACACCAAAACAAATTAGAAGCCTAGATGTATCAAGATGTACTTTCAATCACCTCCTTTTTGGTGATTGATGATAATATGATCAAAGAAGTAAAACCAAATTGCACAAAGATGAAAATAAGCATTGAGGCTCCCCCTAAATGCATGCATCATCAACAAAATAGTAAATATGACATAAAACATTTAGGGCATAAGGAATGAACATAAGTAAACATAAAACATAACACTTAATGTTCATTACATCTTAGCATCCATGGCAAAGCACGAAATTAAAACATATTACAGCCCAATTGTTCTTGACATCTTAGCATCCATGGCAAAGCATGAAATTAACGAAGATGTTGGGATCGTTCTCCTCATCAGAATCAGACAAGGGCTCCATGGGAGGCTGGCCTGATTGTTGAAGCAGTAGATTGATCGCCTTGTTCTGCCTCTCAATCTCCTTGACCTACCGCTGATTGCTGTTCTGGCACATAATGAAAATGGCCAATAGAATCCTCTTGATCGGCGAGCCAGAGGAGCTGGGCTGCGGTGCAGATAACCGAGGACCACACTGAGGACCGGTGGGTGATCCTTGTTGGGTTATGGGGAGGCTACGCTAGCGCTTAATTTTAAAAATTTACCCCGTTAGCCTAGGAACCATGCATGTAATGGGATCATGGACCGTTACCTTGAGCCTCGAGACACGCTCGGGCAGCAGAAGTAGAGTCAACGAAGCACGTCCTCGACCTACTCCTCCCGTCTTCATTCGTTTGTCGGCGATCAGGCGATGAAGACGACGCGATCCCACGATCAGCGAACTCCACGGAAAGAAGACAACAAGCACCACTATTGGAGTAGTGGCTCCACGGTATCCACATGTCCGGGGATAGGATCACCTCGCGTCGACGTGCTAGCACCACTCGCGAGATTCGAGGAGATCGATCACAACACTTGCAATCGAGGAGAGAAGAGAGGTGGTGGCTAGGGCTCTCAACTAGGAGCAATAGCAGCAATGGCAACAACGACCAGCAACCTTTTCGTGCTTGCCCCACCTCTCTTTATATAGTGCCCTGTCATGGGCCTTTAATCTGTATTAAAGCCCAACAGATCTAATCTATTCGCCTGGACCGAAATTTCTGGTTCTGACCAGAACTTCCTAAAATAACCTTCTGTATCGAATTTATTTCGACCCAAAACTTCCGATCTAACTGAAACTTCCGGATGCTCCAGAACCCAGAACTTTCAGCCCTCAGCTAGAACTTTCGGTTCCCCCAGAATTCTCTTGAGCACAATTCCATCAATCTCCCACTTGCACAAGAGATAATTCTTATAAGCTTTAAAATCCAATCCCCTTAAGCGTGCAACCCGATAGGTTCATATGCAAACGGCCGCAACACGGAAACCTTTCCCGGATCGTCGATCAATAGCGGTACCTAGCAGCACATATTGACCCCCGAAAGCATACAAAGTCAAAATCATACTTTCTGAACCTTGATATACTCACGCACCAATCCCTTTACCACATGTGCTAATCTATAAATCATCACTGTCCCACATGACGATATGAGATTAGGGATCGTTTAGAACAACACCATAACACAAAGAGTCTCACAAACAAGTCATCAACTTGCTGATCAATGTAAAAGACATTTATTCAAGGAACAAGATAACCAATTATCCATATATACATCAGCATAGACAAACTAACTTCTTCTCACATACACTCGACTCACTCACGTGAGTATCTAATACCGATAGAGCTCAAGTGCGCCTCATGCTTAAGCTGTGAGAGAGGTTTTGTCAACGGATCGGCTATGTTCAAATCCGTGTGCACCTTGCATATCTTCACATCACCTCTATCTATAATCTCACGGATCAGGTGATAACACCGCAGTATGTGCTTAGACTTCTGGTGTGACCTAGGCTCCTTGGCTTGCGCAATGGCACCACTATTATCACAATAGAGGTCCACTGGACTGGACGCACTAGGGACAACACCAAGCTCAGAAACAAACTTTCTGATCCAAAATGCCTCCTTCGCAACTTCCGAAGCTACAATATACTCGGCTTCTGTCGTTGAATCTGTAACCGTTTCTTGCTTGGAACTCTTCTAACTCACTGCACCTACATTGAGGCAGAACATAAATCCAGACTGCGATCGTGAATCGTCTTTGTCAGATTGGAAGATAGCATCGGTGTAACCACTTACAATGAGCTCCTCATCACCGCCCAGTGACTTTCATCCGAGTTTGACAGATATCTGCTCGTAACACTTAGAGCATAAGAAATATCTAGGCGTGTACAAAGCATGGCATACATGATGGATCCGATTGCGGAGGCATACGGGATCGTACTCATCTTCTCTAGCTCATTAGGTGTCGAAGGACACTGACTCTTGCTGAGAGAAATACCATGTGACATTGGCAGGAAACCTTTCTGGGAATTCTGTATATTGAACCGTTTCAATACCTTGTCAATGTACATACTTTGGCTTAATCCAATTAACCTTCTCGATCTATCTGTATAGATCTTTATGCCCAAGATGTATGCTGCCTCTCCAAGATCTTTCATTGAGAAATTTTTCTCATCGAAGACTTTACAGCATCTAGCATAGGAATATCATTTCCGATTAACAATGTCATCTACATATAAGACCAGAAACACAAGTGAGCTTCCACTAGCCTTTTTGTAAACACAAGGCTCTTCTTCATTCTTGATGAAGCCAAACCCTTTGACTACCTCATCAAAATGAAGGTTCCAACTCCGAGAAGCCTGCTTCAGCCCATCAATGGACCTTTGCAGCTTGCAAACTTTTCCAGCATTCTCTGGATCATCAAGACCTTTAGGCTGTGTCATGTACACATCCTCACTTAGGTTTCTATTAAGGAATACCGTCTTGACATCCATTTGCCATATCTCATAGTCATAAAATGCGGCAATTGCTAGGATGATTTGGATAGACTTTAGCATAGCGACGGACGAAAACGTTTCATCATAATCAACACCTTGAATCTGCCTGAAATCTTTCACCACCAATCGTGCCTTATAGATGTGAATATTTCCATCAACGTCTATCTTTTTCTTAAAAATCCATTTACACTCGATAATTTTTACACCATCAGGTAGATCGACCAAGTTCCAAACTTGATTCTCTCGCATGGATTCTAACTCGGATCTTATGGCTCCAAGCCATTTCTCAGAGTCTGGTCCCATCACTGCTTCCGAATAGGTCTTAGGTTCATCATTGTCCAACAATAATACGTCGTGCTGCCCAGTGGTCAGAAACGCTAAGCGCTCGGGCGCACGACTCAACCTCTCGGACCAACGTGGGGCTGGTGTCTCGACAACAGGCTCTGCAACATCTTGAATGTCGAGGTCTGGTTCAATAGGAGCTGAAACACTTTCTAGTGGCTCTCGAATCTCTTCGAGATGCACTGTGCTCCCAGTAACCCCTTTCGAGATAAACTCTTTCTCAAGAAAAACACTATTTCCGACGACAAACACTTTGCCTTCTTCCCGGTTATAGAAGTAATATCCTTTGGTTTCCCTAGGATACCCCACAAAGAAGCATTTATCAGATTTGGGAGTGAGCTTATCAGATGTCAAACGCTTTACATAGGCCTCGCAACCCTAGATCTTTAGAAAAGACAACCCAGGACGCTTCCCAGTCTATATCTCATATGGTGTCCTCTCTATAGATTTAGATAGAACTCTGTTTAGTGTGAAAGCAGCAGTTTCTAAAGCGAATCCCCAGAAAGACAATGGAAGATCAGTTTGACTCATCATCGACCGGACTATGTCCAACAAAGTTCGGTTCCTCCGCTCAGAAAACCCATTCCACTGAGGTGTACCAGGTGGAGTCAGCTGTGGAACAATTCCACACTGCATCAGATGATCATTAAACTCATGGCTCAAATATTCACCTCTATGATCTGATCATAGAAATTTGATTGTCTTGCCAGTATGATTTTGTACCTCATTCTGAAACTCCTTAAACTTTTTAAAGGATTTCGACTTATGCCTTATTAAGTAGACGTAACCATATCTACTAAAATCGTCGATAAAAGTTATGAAGTACTGGAATCCACCTCTGGCAGTAGAACTCATTGATCCACATACATCAGTACGTACAATGGCTAATAGTTCATTTGCCTCTCACTTTGACCAGTGAAAGGCGTTTTAGTCATCTTGCCAAGCAAACAAGACTCACATATGTCAAACGATTCAAAATCAAATGACTCAAAAAGCCCATCTCTATGGAGCTTCTGCATGCGCTTCTCATTTATATGACCCAGACGACAATGCCAGACATAGGTAGGATTCAACTCATTGAGTCGAGGTTTATTCATATTAATGTTATAGACATGTGTATCCTCAAGATTCAGAACATATAGGCCATTCAACAATAGACAAACACCACAGAGGATACCATTCGAAAATATGGAACAACACTTGTTCTTTATTACGAATTCAAAACCATCTTCCTCTAAACATGACGAAGAGATAATGTTTTTGCCCAAGGCGGGAATAAAATAACAATTATTTAACTCCAAAACTAATCCTGAGGGTAGCGACAAAGAATAGACGCCGACGGCCAACGCAGTAACTTTTGCACCATTGCCAACGCGAACATCTAATTCGCCTCTTCGCACTTCCTAGTCATTTTCAGTCCCTGCAACGATTTGCAAGTGTGAATCATTGATCCAGTATCAAATATCCATGAATCACTTGGACGAGTGGCAAGATTAATTTCAATAACATTTATACTTGAAGTAGAAGCAGAAGTCTCACTTCCCCTCTTCTTCTTGAGTTCTTCCAAGTGCAACTTGCAGTTCTTTTGCCAATGACCAGTTCTATACACAAACAAGGACTTTGAGGTACCGTACCTCTCGGCCCGAGCTTGGTTCTCAGACATGCCTCGGAGTCCCACAATCATATTATCGGCATCTCTGTTCTCATCTTGCTTCCGAAGCTCAGAGGACATACTGGCATGCATGAGATAGCTAACATCGAGCGAATCATTGGTGAGCTTCTCATAAGCCCTCCGATCAGCTGCAGATGCATTATCAGCTGGTTCAACAAGATGGGGTTCCTCTAGAACATATTTCTTTTTCTCTTGTCTGAGAACCATTCTACAAAGAATCGACCGCAAATTAAAACTGGAAGTGTTACTTGAAGTAGGTGCAAAGATCTACAGCAACAATACAAGGTTCAGCACTATGCTATGTTAATCTTCTATCAAATAAAAGATATACCATAATATGTAAAATGATCGCTTTCCCTCTAACGACACATTGTGGGACAAGATCCATATTCATCTAACTCCTAGTGAGTTTTGGCATCACTGCTA
>KE371185.1:364880-382313 GCA_000418225.1 Zizania latifolia | reverse complement strand
AAAGAGCATCAATACTTAATTTTCTAAGGGAAACTATTCTAACATGGTAACGATGCCTACCGCACACAGAACATGAAAGAATAGTATGACAGGAACATAAGTAAACATCACAGGCAATCATATTAACTATGACATAGTATGGCCCTCTCGCATGGTGATCTTCATCTCCATGGTTCATGTCCTTCGGATCATCACGCTTTAGGCCTTCATGAACTTGTATTAGTCTATTACATCTAATAGCACTACACCAATTACATGAGCAGAAGCATCATATGTCGACCCGCAGGTCGTACAACATTTGAACATCCTTGGGCTGTAATTAATCATGACGCGCAGGCCATGTTATTACAAGCGAGCATCATATACTTTGCAAGGCCATACCAGTCACAACATTCCCTGTAAAAATGAGTTAGGCGGAATCTAGACGTGACTGAACTAGGCCCGGAACTTCCGGCCAGTAGGCCCGGAACTTCCGGTCGAAGGGCCCGGAACTTCTGACTCAGGGTCGGAACTTCCGAAATCAACCTTCTGACTCGAATTTATTCTTGGCCTAGAATTTCCGAGTCACACCCGGAACTTTCGAAAATAACCTTCTGTACGGAATTTATTTCTGTCCGAAACTTCCGGACCCAAAACTTCCGAGTCATACCCGGAATATCCGAAAATAATATTCTGTATCAAAAATTATTTTGGCCCAGAACTTCCAGTCCAACCGAAACTTTAGGAAAATCTGACGATAAAAATAATAGATCCAATCTATTTCTATCACATATCACCATATGTGATCGATCCAGATCGAACACTACGCACGTAGGCTCTGATACCACTGTTGGGTTATGGGGAGGCTACGCTAGCGCTTAATTTCAAAAATTTACCCCGTTAGCCCAGGAACCATGCGTGTAATGGGATCATGGACGTTACCTCGAACCACAAGACAGGCTCGGGCAGCAGAAGTAGAGTCGATGAAGCGCGTCCTTGACCTGCTCCTCCCGGCTTCGTTCGTTCATCGGCAATCCGACAATGAAGACGACACGATCCCACGATCAGCGAACTCCACGGAAAGAAGACGACGAGCACCACTATTGGAGTAGTGCCTCCATGGTATCCACATGTCCGGGGATAGGATTACCTCGCGCTGTCATGCTAGCACCACTCACGAGATTCGGGAAGATCGATCACAACACTTGCAATCGAGGAGAGAAGAGAGGTGGCAGCTAGGGCTCTCAACCAGAAGCAATAGCAGCAATGGCAACAACGACCAACAACCTTTTCGTGCTTGCCTCACCTCTCTTTATATAGTGCCCTATCATGGGCCTTTAATCTGTATTAAAGCCCAACGATCTAATCTGTTCGCCTGGACCGGAACTTCCGGTTCTAACCAAAACTTCCGAAAATAACCTTCTGTATCGAATTTATTTCGACCTAGAACTTCCGTTCTAACCGAAACTTTCGGTTCGTCCAGGCAGGCCCGGAACTTCCTATCCAACCAGAACTTCTGGCTCCTCCAGAAAACCAAAACTAGGGCTGGCCCAGAACTTCAGGTCTAACCGGAACTTTCGGATGCTCCTGAACCCAGAACTTCCGGCCCTCAGCTAGAACTTTCGGTTCCCCCATAATTCTCTTGAGCACAATTCCATCAATCCTATCAATCACGAGCTGAATGTACGGAGCGTACACACAACTCTTGGTGGGAGAGATGGAAGTAGTCCAGATCTAACTCCAAAGAAAGCAAGAGACGCTGAACACTCCATGGTCCTCCCTCATGATCGACAAGAGGTTGCAGGCATTGTCTAGCAACGAGGAGGAGTCCCCGAGCTTCGATAGAAGGGTCATCCTGAACAGGATGTTCAGTACTGAGAAAACTAGGGAGAGACCATCTATCTTGTCTCCAACAAATTAACCCAACTCATACAGAAATGGCACTGTATCAGCTCCAAGCATGGGTTCTAGATCCAACCAGAAAGCTACAAGGTCTTTTGCATCTAGACCCAGAATAGCAGCGAAGTCAGTGAGAGTGACCTCGTACTCAACTCCTTCCAGCCTCCAATGAAAGGATGGCTCATCGTTGTCCATAGTCTAGAACAGAGTCGAATAAAACTGGTAGATAGCTTCTTCACACCAGTTCTGCTTGGTCTCTATGAGACCATAGAGATTCTTGGCTTGACAGATGCGGATCACTTGGTTGAAAACGGAATTGTTTTTCTTCTTCATTGAAGTCCAATTGATCCACTACATCTCAACCACCAGATGCCTCTTAGGTAGCATGACACTCTTATAGTAGTCTTGCTGTAATCTCAAGTGGAACTGGTAGTCTGAAGCATCCCTTATATAATCCCAGGGATTCGCATTTCTCTCCTTCCTCGCCTCAAGAGTCAGTCTCATATAGTTGACTTTGGATTTAGGAGTGATCTCACCAACCAAAGTAGACTCTAGGACTTTCCTTCGGACAAGCTAAAGCAAGTCATCACTTGATTGTCCGGTGGCTGACTGCTTCCTTTTGCCTTTGTCTTGAGGTGGAGGAGGAGGCCGCACTGATGAGGCGACAGGTACTTGGATGCTAATGTCTAGGAAATAGCGCCCTCTAGAATCTAGCCGCTTGAAACAACCTCGAGAAGCTGATGGAAATATGCCCAAGAGAATTTTGGGGAAACCGAAAGTTCTAGCCTAAGGCCGGAAGTTCCAGGTTTTGGTGCATCCGAAAGTTTCGGTTAGACCAAAAGTTCTGGGCTAGCCCAATTTCGGTTTCTGGAGGAGCTGGAAGTTCCGGTTGGACCAAAAGTTTCGAGCTGCCTTCTAGACGAACTGAAAGTTCCGGTTAGACTAAAAGTTATGGGTCCCAATGAACAGATTAGATTTGTTGGGCTTTAATACTGATTAAAGACCCATGAGAGGGCACTATATAAAGAGAAGTGGGGCAAGCACGAAAGGGCTACTGTTGCTCCTGGTTTTGAACTCTAGCCGCCACCTCTCTTCTCTCCTCGATCGCAACCGTTGTGATTGATCTCCTAGATCTCGTGAGTAGTGCTAGCACCCCGATGCGAGGTAATCCTGTCCCCAGATGTATGGATACTGTAGAGGCACTACTCCTATAGTGGTGCTCGTCTTCCTTCCGTGGAGTTCGCCGGATCGTAGGATCGCGTCGTCTTCATCGCCGGATCGCTGACGAATAAACGGAGCTAGGAGGAGTAGCTCGAGGACGCGCTTCATCGACTCTACTTCCGCTGCCCGAGCGTGTCTTGTGGTTCGAGATAACGATCCATGATCCCATTACACGCATGGTTCCTAGGCTAACGGGGTAAATTTTTGAAATTAAGCGCTAGCGTAGCCTTCCCATAACTCAACAGTGATATCAGAGCCTACGTGCATAGTGTTCGATCTGGATCGATCACATATAGGTGATATGTGATGGAAATAGATTAGATCTATTATTTTTGTCGTCGGATTTTCAGAAGTTTCGGATGTGACCCGGAAGTTTCGGGCCGAAATAATTTTCGACACAGAATGTTATTTCCAGAAGTTCTGGTTGGACCAGAAGTTCCGAACAGAAATAAATTCCATACAGAAGGTTATTTTTGGAAGTTCCGGGTATGACCTAGAAGTTCCGGGCCAATTTAAATCTGAGTCAGAAGGTTGATTTTAGAAGTTTCGGCCTTGAGTCACAAGTTCCGGACCCTTCGACCGGAAGTTCTGGGACTTTGAGCCAGAAGTTCCGAGTCTTGTCCAGTCACGTGTAGATTCTACGCCTAACTTGTTTTTACAGAGAATGTTGTGACTAGTATGGCCTTGCAAAGTATATGATGCTCGCTTGTAATAACATGGCCTGCGCGTCATGGTTAATTACAGCCCAAGGATGTTCAAATGTTGTACAATTTGCGGGTCGACGTGTGATGCTTCTGCTCATGTAATTAGTGTAGTGCTATTAGATGTAATAGACTAATATAAGTTCATGGAGGCCTGAAGCGTGATGACCCGACTGACAGGAACCATGGAGATGGAGATCACTATGCTAGAGGGCCATATTTTGTCACAGTTAATATGATTGCCTGTGATTTTCATTTGTGTTCCTGTCATACTATTCTTTTATGTTCCATGTGCGATAGGCATCGTTACCGTGTTAGAATAGTTTCCCTCAGAAAATTAAGTATTGATGCTCTTTTCAATAGCTGAACCTATAAAGGTTTTTATCATTGCATGGTAGGTCTGTCAAAGTAGGGTGACATCTTTTATCTCAATCAGTTAGGGTGGATGTCGGACACCACATGCATAGTGTTGGTTTGCTTAACAAAGCTATCAAAATGGTTTTGAGCTTTGGGGCATGGAGTTGGGAGTCGGGCATTGGATTCTACCCCAACGAACAAGAGTTACATAGGATGTGATTAGCAAGTGTTGCTTACCTATGTCACTAATCTTCTAGCAGTGATGCCAAAGCTCACTTGGAGTTAGATGAATATGGATCTTGTCCCACAATGTGTCGTTAGAGGGAAAGCGATCATATTACACATTGTGGCACATCTTTTATTTGATAGAAGATCAACATAGCATAGTGCTAAACCTTTCATTTTTGTTGTAGTTCATGGCACCTACTACAAAGAATACTTTCGTTTTTAATCTGCGATCAATTTTTGATAAGGAAAAGCTTTCTGGAACAAACTTCATTGACTGGTATAGAAACTTGAGAATTGTTCTCGAACAAGAGAAAGAGGAATATGTTCTAGAGGTCCCCTATCCTGATGAACCAGCTAATAATGCATCTACAGCTAATCGGTGGGCTTATGAAAAGCACGCCAAGGATTCACTCAATGCTAGCTGTCTCATGTTTGCCAGTATGTCCTCTGAGCTTCGGAAGCAAGATGAGAACAGGGATGCTCATAATATGATTGTGGAACTCCGAGGCATATGTGAGAACCAAGCTCGGACCGAGAGGTATGGTACCTCAAGGTCCTTGTTTGTGTATAGAACTGGTCATTGGCAAAGGAACTGCAAGTTATACTTGGAAGAACTCAAGAAGAAGAAGGGAAGTGAGACTTCCGCTTCCACTTCGAGTATAAATGTTATTGAAATCAATCTTGTACTCGTCTAAGTGATTTGTGGGTATTTAATACCGGATCAATGATTTATACTTGCAAATCATTGCAAGGACTGAATAGGACAAGGAAGTGTGCAAGAGGTGAATTGGATGTTCATGTCGGCAATGGTGCAAAAGTTGCTGCGTTGGCCGTCGGTGTCTATTCTTTGTCGCTACCCTCAGGATTAGTTTTAGAATTAAATAATTGTTATTTCATTTCCGCCTTGGGCTGAAACATTATCTCTTCGTCATGTTTAGAGGAAGACGGTTTTGAATTCGTAATAAAGAATATTTCATTCCCGCCTTGGGCAGAAACATTATCTCTTCGTTATGTTTAGAGGAAGACGGTTTTGAATTCGTAATAAAGAACAAGTGTTGTTCCATATTTTCGAATGGTATGCTCTATGGTGTTTATCAATTGTTGAATGGCTTATATATTCTAAATCTTGAGGATAGACATGTCTATAACATTAATACGAAGAAATCTTGACTCAATGATTTGAATCCTACCTATGTCTGGCATTATCGTTTAGGTCATATAAATGAGAAGCGCTGTAGAAGCTCCATAGAGATGGGCTTTTGAAGTCATTTGATTTTAAATCATTTGACACATGTGAGTCTTATTTGCTTGGCAAGATGACTAAGACGCCTTTCACTGGTCGAAGTGAGAGGGCAAACGAGCTATTGACCATTGTACATACTGATGTATGTGGACCAATGAGTTCTACAGCCAGAGGTGGTTTTCAGTACTTCATAACTTTTACCGATGACTTTAATAGATATGGTTACGTCTACTTGATGAGGCATAAGTCGGAATCCTTTGAAAAGTTCAAGGACTTTCAGAATGAGGTACAAAATCATACTAGCAAGACAATTAAATTTCTACGATCGGATCGTGGAGGTGAATATTTGAGCCATGAGTTGAGTGATAGTCTAAAGCAGTGTGGAATTATTCCACAGCTGACTCCACCTGGTACACCTCAGTGGAATGGGGTGTCCGAGCGAACGAACCGAACCTTGTTAGACATGGTTCGGTCGATGATGAGTCAAACTGATCTTCCATTGTCTTTCTGGGGATTCGCTTTAGAAACTGCTGCTTTCACACTAAACAGAGTTCCATCTAAATCTGTAGAGAGGACACCATATGAGATATGGACTGGAAAGTATCCCGAGTTGTTTTTTCTAAAGATATGGGGTTTTGAGCACTATGTAAAACATTTGATGTCTGATAAGCTCACTCCTAAATCTGATAAATGCTTCTTTGTGGGGTATCCTAGGAAAACCAAAGGATATTACTTTTATAACCAGGAAGAGGGCAAATTGTTTGTCCCCCAGAATGGTGTTTTTTTAGAAAGAGTTTCTCTCGAAAAGAGTTAGTGGGAGCACGGTGTGACTCGAAGAGGTTCAAGAACCACTAGAAAGTATTTCAGCTCCTACTAAACAGCAACTCGATATGCAAGATGTTGCAGAACCTATTGCCGAGACACCAGCCCCACGTTGGTCGGAGAGGTTGAGTCGTGCGCCCGACCGGTTTGCGTTTTTAACCACTAAGCAGCGTGACGTATTATTGTTGGACAATGATGAACCTAAGACCTACTCAGAAGCGGTGATGGGACCAGACTCTGTGAAATGGCTTGGAGGCATAAGATCCTAGTTAGAATCCATGCGAGAGAATCAAGTTTAGAACTTGGTCGATCCACCTAATGGTGTAAAAACTATCGAGTGTAATTGGATTTTTAAGAAAAAGATAGACGTTGATGGAAATGTTCACATCTATAAATCACGATTGGTGGCGAAAGGTTTCAGGCAGATTCAAGGTGTTGATTATGTTGAAACGTTTTTGCCCGTCGTAATGCTAAAGTCTATCCAGATCTTCCTAGCAATTGCCGCATTTTATGACTATGAGATATGGCAAATGGATGTCACGACGGTATTCCTTAATAGAAACCTAAGTGAGGATGTGTACATGACATAGCCTGAAGGTCTTGATGATCCAGAGAATGCTGAGAAAGTTTGCAAGCTGCAAAGGTCCATTTATGGGCTGAAGCAGGCTTCTCGGAGTTGGAACCTTTATTTTGATGAGGTAGTCAAAGGATTTGGCTTCATCAAGAACGAAGAAGAGTCTTGTGTTTACAAAAAGGCTATTGGGAGCTCACCTGTGTTTCTGGTCTTATATGTAGATGACATTGTTAATCGGAAATGATATTCCTATGCTAGATGCTGTAAAGTCTTCGTTGAGAAAAAGTTTCTCAATGAAAGATCTTGGAGAGGCAGCATACATCTTGGGCATAAAGATCTATACAGATAGATCGAGAATGTTAATTGGATTAAGCCAAAGTATGTACATTGACAAGGTATTGAAACGGTTCAATATACAGAATTCCAAGAAAGGTTTCCTGCCAATGTCACATGATATTTCTCTCAGCAAGAGTCAGTGTCCTTCGACACCTGATGAGCTGGAGAAGATGAGTGCGATCCCGTATGCCTCCGCAATCGGATCCATCATGTATGCCATGCTTTGTATATGTCCTGATGTTTCTTATGCTCTAAGTGTTACGAGCAGATATCAGTCAAATCCGGGTGAAAGTGTCTTGTCTATGCTAATGTACATTTGGATAATTGGTTATCTTATTCCTTGAATAAATATCTTTTACATTGATCAGCAAGTACGTGACTTGTTTATGAGACTCTTTGTGTTACGATGTTATTCTAAATGATCCCTAATATCTGATCGTCATGTGGGACAGTGATGATTTATAGATTGGCACATCTGTCTGATTGATGATCAAGATTCACAGATCATAGACATGGAGATATCAAATCAGTGATGTGGACTCATGTTGGTGAACATGAAGTTGGATAGACCCACTTTAAGATACTGCAGAGATTGTTATTTTAAAAGTGCCATCAATTGTCATCTTAAATGGTGTACCTGCAGAATCCTTAGACCTAAGATCGTCATTGATTCCAGAATGTGTAATAGCACACTTAGGGGCTTCCAAACGATATTCCGTAACAGGATAGTTATAAAGGATACTTTCGGGTGTGTCACAAAACATGTCGTGGGATGTGAGCGGTCAAGATAGAATTTACCCCTCCTAAATAACGGGAGAGACGTCTCTGGGCCTCTCGAGGTAGTCAGATTGGAAAGTGCATGGCCATGCCACTATAATCAAAGAGTTGATCATGATTGAATTCACTACTTGATCGAGTGAAGTGTTGAGCTGTCAACAAGGGTGGCACGAATCTCGCCTTGAGCTTGACTGATGTCGTGTGGTAAAAGGATTGGTGTGTGAGTATATCAAGGTTTAGAAAATATGATTTTGATTTTGTATGCTCTCGGGGGTCAATCTTATAGTAGTCTTGCTATAATCTCGAGTGGAACCGGTAGTCTGAAGCATCCCTTATATAATCCCGGGGATTCACATTTCTCTCCTTCCCCGCCACAAGAGTCGGCCTCATATAGTTGACTTTGGATTTAGGAGTGACCCCGCCAACCAAAGTAGTCTCTAGGACTTTCCTCCGGACAAGCTGAAGCAAGTCATCGCTTGACTGTCCAGTGGCTGACTGCTTCCCTTTGCCTTTGCCTTGAGGTGGAGGAGGAGACCGCACTGATGAGGCGACAGGCACTTAGATGCCAATGTCTAGGAAACAGCGTCCTCTGGAAGCTAGCCGCTTGAAACAGCCTCGAGAAGCTGATGGAAATATGCTTAAGAGAATTCTGGGGAAACCGGAAGTTCTGTCCTGAGGCCGGAAGTTCCGGGTTCTGGTGCATCCAGAAGTTCCGATTAGACCAAAAGTTCTGGGCCAGCCCAGTTTCGGTTTCTAGAGTAGCCGGAAGTTCCGGTTGGACCAAAAGTTCCGGGCTGCCTTCTGGACGAACCGGAAGTTCTGGTTAGGCCGAAAGTTTTGGGTCCCGACGGCTTTAATACTGATTAAAGACCCATGAGAGGGCACTATATAAAGAGAAGTGGGGCAAGCACGAAAGGGCTGATGTTGCTCCTAGTTTTGAACTCTAGCCACCACCTCTCTTCTCTCCTCGATCGTAACCGTTCTGGTCGATCTCCTGGATCTTGTGAGTGGTGCTAGCACGCCGGCGCGAGGTGATCCTGTCCCTGGACGTGTAGATACCGTAGTGGCACTACTCTAATAGTGGTGCTCGTCTTCCTTCCGTGGAGTTCACCGGATCGTAGGATCGCGTCGTCTTCATCGCCGGATCGCTAATGAACGAACGGAGCCGGGAGGAGTAGCTCGAGGATGTGCTTCATCGACTCTACTTCTGCTGCCCGAGCGTGTCTCGTGGTTCGAGGTAACGATCCATGATCCAATTACACATATGGTTCCTGGGCTAACAGGGTAAAATTTTGAAATTAAGCGCTAGCGTACCCTCCCCATAACCCAACAGAAACTTGCCCAGCACTAGGAACTGGAGGAGACCCTCCGACATCACTGTCATTGCTAGAGGAGTTCCTTGGGTTGTGCTTCGCCTTCTTGAGACTTTCGTTAGACATGGCGACAACTGGTACAAAGCAGAAATGGATTAAAAATTGAATCAAGGATTTGAATCAAGGAATGAAAACTTTTGAATGTAACCTAACCCGGAACCTCCGAACTTAACCGGAGCCTCCGGGACCCGGACTATCCGGATAGGACCAGATCATCCGGGTTCCGCAAAATCGAAACCGATTGATCTCGACAATATGGCTAGGGTACATTGCAACAACACTCCTAGGACCTATTCTAGCCTAAAAGATTTAAGAAATAACGAAAGACTAGAGGAAAAATCGTCAACCTAGTTCAAGAACAGAGGATACCTCAAAGACGAACTTTTAGGATTCAAGAAGAGGATCGGCGCTCTTGGAAGGGTCCTAGGCTCCCCCTCAATGGATCCCGCGACTCCTACGGACAAGTTTCGAGGAAAATCATCGAAGAAATCGAGAGTTGGAGTGAGGGAGAAGAGAAGAAGTGAGGAGGAGAGAGAGAGCCGGAGGGTTTAGGTCCCTTTTTATAAAGCCTGACCCGGACACTCTAGGGTTACCCAGAGTATCCGGATTTCTAGGCGAACCAGAGTATCTAGGGTTAATCGGATAATCTGGGTGCACCAGAAATGAACTTTAAAAAGTTCTAGGCCTGGAGCATCCGGGTTTAGTCGGATGGTCCGGGACCTCCAGATTTCTCAACTCACAGGAATTCAAGGAGGACAAATGCCATGAACTTTTAGGCTAACTAAAGTATTTTACCACAAATATGATAAGCATGAATAAACACAAATAAACATGGCATAGCTCATACAAATCATAACCAAGAAAATGGTAATTTTGCATTTAATTAAAATGTAGCCCATTACATACGAGGAAAGCAATTGATTTGCTTTCTCATTTTCATTATGGGCAATTTATATGCAAGAGTATCAAGCTATGTTACGAGAATCAAGGACATTCAGTTCATTTCTTAACTCACAAAACCGATGCTCATCTAAGGGTTTGGTGAAAATATCAACGAGTTGTTTATCTGTTCTCACATAGGTTAGGCTTATATCTCCTTTAATCTCATGGTCTCTCAAGAAATGGTGACGAATATCAATGTGTTTGGTTCTTGACTGTTGAACTGAGTTATTGGCTATTTTAATGGCGCTCTCATTGTCACACAATAAAGGGATCTTGGTGACATTGTACCTAAAGTCTTTTAAGGTTTGTTTCATTTAAAGGAGTTGAGCTTAACAACTACCGACTGCTACATATTCGGCTTCGGCTATAGATAAAGCTATAGAATTTTGCTTCTTAGAAGACCATGAAACAAGTAATCTTCCGAGGAATTGGCAGGTTCATAGGTGCTTTTTCTATCCACTTTGCAACCATCATAATCGGAGCCCGAATAGTCGATAAGATCAAAGGTTAAACCTTTCGGGTACCAAAGCCGTAGGTTTGGAGTATGAACCAAATATCTCAAGATTCTTTTAACAGCAACCAAATGACATTCTTTTGGTACAGCTTGAAATCTTGCACACATGCAAATATTAAGCATGATATCGAGCCTAGATGCACATAAATATAACAAGGATCCAATCATAGAACGGTATACCTTTTGGTCGACGTTGGTTCCTTGTTGATTTAAATCAAGATGCCCGTTGGTTTGTACGGGGGTCTTGATGAGTTTGGCATTCTTCATATCAAACTTCTTTAGTATGTCTTTAATATACTTGGTTTGACTGATGAAAGTGTCTTCCTTGAGTTGTTTGATTTAGAATCTAAGAAAGAACTTCAACTCTTCCATCATAGACATTTCAAACCTTTTAGTTATTATCCTGTTAAACTCCTCACAAAATTCATTGTTAGCAGAACCAAATATAATGTCATCGACATATATTTGGTAAACAAAGAAATCATTATTGAAATGTTTAGTAAAGATAGTAGAATCGACTTTGCCTATTTCAAAGCCTTTTTTAAGTAGAAAATCTCTAAGGCATTCATACCATGCTCTAGAAGCTTGCTTAAGCTCATAGAGCGCCTTTTGGAGTTTGAACACATGGTTTGAATACTTGGGATCTTCAAAGCCTGATGGTTGCTCCACATATATCAATTCAGTGATTGGTCCGTTCAGAAAGACGCTTTTCACGTTCATTTGATAAAGCTTGAAATCATAGTAAATAGCAAAGGCTAATAATATACGAATTGATTCTAGCCTAGCAACAGGTACATACGTCTCACCAAAATCTAAACCTTCGATTTGTGTGAAGCCTTGAGCCACTAACCTAGCTTTATTCCTTACGACCACACCGTGCTCATCTTGTTTGTTGCGGAATACCCATTTAGTGCCGATCACATTCTGATTTGGTCTTTCCACTAATGTTTATACTTTATTTTTTTGAAGTTGTTGTGATCTTCTCACATGGACATTACCCAATCTGCATCTTCAAGAGCTTCTTTCACCTTAACAGGTTCGAAAGAAGACACAAAAGAATAACATTCATAAAAATTAGCTAAACAAGAACGAGTAGTTACTCTCCTTTGTAGATCACCAAGAATGTTGTCCATGGGATGGTCTCCTTGGATGCCTTGATAAATTCTTTGATGTTGTACAGGTGGTTGGTTAACTTTTTCTTAAACTTCTTGTTCCTTGTCCACCACCTCATGCTCTTGAGTTTTTTGTGTTTTACTTTCTTCTACTTGTGATTGTTGTTGATGATGGAATTGTGTCCAAGAGAATTCTGGGGAACCGGAAGTTCTGGCTGAGGGCCAGAAGTTTCGGGTTATAGAGCATCCGAAAGTCCTGGTTAGACCAGAAGTTCCGGGCCAGCCCCAGTTTTGGTTTCTGGAGGAACCAGAAGTTCCGGCTGGATCGGAAGTTCTAGGCCTGCCTGGACGAACCGGAAGTTCCGGTTGGACCGAAAGTTTCGGGTCGAAATAAATTTGATACAGAAGGTTATTTTTGGAAGTTCCGATTGGAACCGGAAGTTCTGGTCCATACGAACAAACTAGATCTGTTGGGCTTTAATATAGATTAAAGGCCTATGACAGGGCACTATATAAAGAGAGGAGGGGCTAGCACGAAAAGGCTGTTGTCGCTGCTGTTTGATGTTGGTTTGACCAAACCCTAGCCGCCACCTCTCTCCTAGCTACACCGGTTATAGTGATCTCTCCCTTGATCTCGCGAGTGGTGCTAGCACACCGGCGCGAGGTGATCCTATCCCCGAACGTGTGGATACCATAGAGGCACTACTCTAATAGTGGTGCTCCTCATCTTCCTTACGTGGAGTTGAACGGATCGGAGGATCGCGTCGTCTTCATCGCTGGATCAACGATGAACGAACGGAGCCGGGAGGAGCTGATCGAGGATGCGCTTCATCGACTCTACTTCTGCTGTTCGAGCGCGTCTCGAGGCTCAAGGTAACGATCCATAATCCCATTACACGCATGGTTCCTAGGCTAACGGGGTAAAATTTTTGAAATTAAGCGCTAGCGTAGCCTCCCCATAACCCAACAATTAATCTATAGATTCTTGTTCTCTTGGTCTAATGTCTCTAATTGGCATGTTCTTGATTGCTTCACATGGAGATTCTTTTTCACCTGCATCACTTGGATCAACTTGCTCTACTTGAGAAACTCATCAAATGTCACATCCCTAGTGATTTCAATAATACGTAAAGTTTTGTTGAAAATATGATAGGCATGCATACTTAACTCGTAACCAACCAGGAAACCTTCATCAACCTTAGAGGCGAATTTGGAATTTCTTGGTCGCTTACTCAAAATAAAGCACTTACTTCCAAAAGCTCTAAAATATGAAACATTTAGTTTGTTACCGGTTAGAAGCTCATATGCCATCTTTTTTAATATTTTGTGGAGATAGAGATGGTTGATTGCATGGCATGCAATGTTGATTGCTTTTGCCCAAAATACGTCTGAAGTCTTGTATTCATTGAGCATTGTTCTCGCCGTCTCGATCAATGTTTGATTATTCCGTTCCACCACACTATTTTGAGGTGGATCATAAGGAGCGAAGAACTCATGCTTAATGCCTTCTTCATCAAGAAAGTTTTCAACTTGAGTGTTTTTGAACTCACTCTCGGTATCACTTATTACTTTTTTGATCTTGACTTCATACTCATTTTGAGCTTTTCTTGTAAAGCTCTTGAACACACCTTGTGTCTCGCTCTTATCATGCAAAAAGAATACCCAAGTAAAGAGAGAATAATCATCAACAATGAATAAACCATATTTGTTACCGACAATACTTAAGTATGCCACCGGTCCGAAGAGATCCATATGTAGAAGCTCTAGTGGCCTTCTTGTTGTCATAATGTTCTTGGCAGTGTATGGTGCTCCAACTTGTTTACCTACTTAGCATGCACTACACAACCTATTTTTCTCAAACACAACATTGGTTAGTCCTAGGATGTGTTCCCCTTTTTGAAGTTTTGACAGATTCCTCATCGTAACATAAGCTAATCGGCGATGCCATAACCAACTCATGCTAGTCTTAGCCACCAAGCAAGTTTTAAGTTCAACTTCATCTAGTGCAAAATTGACTAGATAAAGTTTTCCTTTCAATTTGCCCATAAACGCTACAGAATTATCACTACTTCTTAAAATGGTCACACCCTCATTAGTAAAAAGACATTTATAACTGATTTCGCACAATTGAGATATTGAGAGCAAATTATAACTTAAAGACTCAACTAGTAAAACATCTGAGAAATAATTATCATTTCAGATAGAAATTTTACCTACTCCCATTACCATTCTTTTTCTATTGTCACCAAATACAATGGATTCATGGTTACCTTAATTTGGCTCCAATGAAATGAACATACTCTTTTCTCCGGTCATGTGATTGGTACATCCACTATCCATCATCCAACTAGATCCACCAGAGGAGTATTCCTATAAAAGATATTAGTTCTTGGTTTTAGGTACCCAAACCTTTTTAGGTCCTTTAATGTTAGTCACAAGAACTTTAGGAATCCAAATACATCTCAAGGGTTTTTCATTTTTACTACCAACAAACTGAGCAACCACTTTACCATGGTGGTTTCTTTTAATGAGGTAAGAAGCATAAAAGGTAGTTTCTGAAGCATAAGACTTGTTGATCTTCTTTAAACTTTGGTCTTCCTTCACAAACTTGATGATTTCCTTACCCTTGTACTTCCTTCTAGCATTTATCTTGCTTTCATTTCGGTGAAATCCTAGACCTCTCTTCTCAACAGTACTTTGAGTGTTGAGAGTTTTGAATAGAGCATCCTTTGACTTGTAGGCTTTCATACATCCATAACTTACCAAGGTGCCAAGTCTTTCATTCTTCTTTCTCAAGACTTCAATTTCCTTCATGTTAGTCTCGTAAGTAGTAATATTAAGATTGTAATATTTAGAACAACCATTACTTGTGGACGCAATAGAAGGAACAGAAATAGGATGAGTCATTAGAGACTCAACTCTCTCTTCAAGGCTCTTATTGTTCTCTTCAAAAACAATAAGCTCACTCTTAAGAGTTTTGAGTGTTTCCTCTAATTTTTCTTTAGATTCATTTACTAAACTAGATTATTTAGTCAATTTGTCTATCTTTTTTTTTCCCTTAGCAACAAACCACTCAAGTTCAAGATTCCTCTTATTCTCATTAATGAGAAGATCCTCTTGTTTCTCTAGAGTTGCTTCTTACGTCTCTATTGTTTTCATAAGTTTTTTAAACTTTGATAAAACCTGCTTATTCATATTCTTAAACATGTCATCATTAAATTTAGACTCATCATCACTAGAATCACTATGATCATCTTTATCTAAAACTTTAGCTATTATAGTTACCTTCTTGCTCTTAGCCATGAAGCACTTAGGGGAGATGATGTCGTCGTCGCTATAATCTTCAAATAGTGATGGCTTTGGAGTCATGATGTTGGCGATGGCGACGGTGGTAACTCACTTCTTGCTAGAGTCAGAGTCTGACTCAGACTCGGAATCAGAATCGGAGTTCCATTCCTCACCTATGTGAGCATGACCACCTTTCTTTTCCTTCTTGTACTTGTGTTTCTCTTTGCTTTCTTTCTCTTTTTTCTTATGACAATCGACTATGAAATAGCCAAGGTTGCTACACTCATAGCACCATTTCTTTGACTTCCTCTTCTTTGATTTATCACTCTTGTTCTTGTATTTGTCGAAGCCACCCTTTTTTATGAACTTTTTAAACTTCTTTACAAACAACATAAGCTCTTCATCATCGCTTTCATCATCACTTAATTCTTCTTTCTTTTTAGCTTTGAGGGCCACGTCCTTGCCCTTTTTATTTTGAAGCTTGGCAAGGTCTTTAACTTCCTTGGCTTCTTCTTCCATCAATTCATGTGATATTATTCTCCCTAACACATCACTTGGAGTCATCTTCTTGAATTCTTTGCGCTCTCGGATTAGAGTCACCAAGGTAGGATTCCTTGGCGCTATAGCCCGAAGCAATCTATTCACTACCACATGATCGGTCATCTCTTTGCTTCCAAGACCCTTAATTTTGTTTACAAGGACCATGAAACAATCATACATCTTTTGATGAGTCTCATCATCTTCCATGATAAATCTTCCGAGCTTCCCTTCAAGAAGCTTAATCTTTGATTCTCTGACTGACGATGTGCCTTCATGAGAAACTTGCAAAGTTTCTCATATCTCTTTAGCTTCTTCAAGTCCATCAACTTTATTGAATTCTTTCGGACTCAACGCGGCAAGTAGAACACTCGCTGCTTGAGCATTATGGTGAATAGCTTGTTCTTCATCAGCTATTAGTTGATGGTCATCCATATTCGAGTCATCCACATCTACACCAGTGTACACAATCTTCTACAATTTGGATGCATTGAGATTAGGTGTAATTTTATCTTATGTCTCCATGTCGCATAGTGTGTACCATCGAAGTAAGGTACACGACCAACTAGCACAGAGAGATAATTATTACTCGGATTAAGTTTAGAGTAATCGAAAGAATATGCAGCTCCTTTCTTTCCTCCAACACTATTCTTGTCAGTGCTGGTGGAATTTGACTCACCCGACATCTTTACTGTTCAAGCGGTTAAGCCTTAGAGAAGAGTTTGCTCTGATACCAATTGAAAGTTATTTAGAGGAGGGTGAATAGGCAATCTGAAAAATCTCAACTAAACTGATTATTTTAAACTTCCAGGACCTGGACTATCTGGACTTAGTTGGATACTCCAGGTGCCGGATGAAATAAAAAACTTTCGATAGTCTGGATTATCCGGGTATTACCGGATGATCTAGGCACAACAGATCTAGAATAGTAAATACTACAGAAATTGAATCTGGTCGAAGAACTTCTAAGATATGAATTTAATAATACATATGATTGCTAGTTAACTGAAAGATCAACAGTAAATAACAACTAGCAAATGCAAGATAGACATAAGAGATTTTTCACCGAAGTTCGGATCCAACGATCCTACGTCTCCGTTGAGGAAACCCCAAAGGGCCGGGTCTCTTTCAACCCTAATCTTCACAAAGCGCTCACCACTGCAAGCCTTGGATTTTCACTATGTTATCTCTTTAAAGCCGAGGCAAGGCTGAGTACAAACTTGTTCAGTCACCCATAATCCTTGGGTGCTCGCGGATCGATGCCTAGCCGTCTAGGAGTTACCTCCAAGAGTAACAAACCCGTTGATGTGATCCAAGAGGTGTGCTCAAGAGAACCACGAAGAACACGATGCACACGCCACAACAACTACCAAAGTATGGATCAACCAAAAACACGAGGAGTTTGTGGAGTGAGGAGCCATGGTGTATACCATGGGGATGATGAGTGATTGTCAACGGGGTGAAGAAGAGTAGAGATGAAGAGACTCGACCGTGATGGAGTTCGCACGTGACTCAGGTACACGGACGGAC
>KE371185.1:332497-346059 GCA_000418225.1 Zizania latifolia | reverse complement strand
ATCGACAGAAGGCTATTTTTATAAATTCTAAAATCCACATACCAGATTTGAAATTTTAAATAAAAAATATATTATTAAAAAAATTCGACATTCTCTCTGTTCCCCATCTCTATTTCCTGCCGGACTCAACAACTCCGGTATAAACACTGGCTGAACCCTAGCGTGCCGCCCTCCTCTCCCTCAGCCATAGATGCCACACTCACACCTCCTCCCCGCTGCCGTGTCTCATAGCCGTCTCCGTCCGGCCATGCTCCGCTCCGTAGCTGCCGACACTATGAGATTTTTTTCTCGACGGTACCATCACTACAATGGGAGACATGAACAGAAAAAAATAGGGAACAGAGATCCTCTGTCCGCCGGGGAGTATCCCTGTTGCCGCTGTTTGATCATCTAGTTGCTTGGTTGGTCCGCGACAGGGCTCGGCCACTATTTTCGTCGCCACCGAGGCTCCTATAGATGGAATTCGTTTATCCGTTCCACCACAAATATTGGATTGAATATTGAAGCTCTCATCAACACCTAGCAATATCGATCTCTTGTCATGAGTCGATTGGGGTAGCAGACTAGCAGCAAGATTGAGCTCAGATGCGGTGACTACAGATTGATAGCCTCTTTGTTGCATACTTTTTTAACGATTTCTTGTAATTTTTTTATTTGCTGCGCTTTGTTGTATTTGAAATTTTGACTATTTTATTTTGGAAAAAGTCCAAATTACACCCTTAAGTTTGCCCTATATTTGAATAACCCACTGAAGAAAAAATGTTTCAAAATATCCAACGGTATTACAAAGAGGAGCAGTTTTTACCTTTGATTAGTTGTTTTGCTAATGTGACGAAATGTGGTCTGATTTTAGCTAACTGTGCAGCTGACATAGCGCTGGTGATGTGGTCGATCAAGAAAAAATTCCAAATCACACACTCCAAGTTTGCCCGATATTTAAATAATCCTCTGAAGAAAAAGTGTTTAAATGCCTAAGACCAAATCATTTGTTCTATTTTCACAGCATTATTCACAAACTAGACTAGCTACCTACTCAACTTTCATCTTCAGGAGAGAACATGGCTATGTCTTCTACGAGCGTGGCGGTAGCGCTCTCCACTTCTTGGCAGAGGGCAGGGATATTCTCAAGCTTCACGATCGCCGTGTACACCTCACTTATCGTCGTCAAATCGGCTCGCGGGTAGAGTGTTCGGACAACCGAAAGGACGTGGATGGTTGCTCGGCGATGGCACCATGGCTAGCGAAGGTGTTGTGGCTGGTGTCGGTGCCCAAGGAGATAGGATGCGCGGTGGAGGGCTCGCCGAGCGCCCTAGGACGCTCGGATACACCTCCGGCGCCGACCGATTGTCACTCGCACCGCCGGACACCTCCACTATTGCCACCTCCTCTGTAGCAACGGTTTACTTTCGGTCACGTCACCAATGCATTTTAAACAATTTTTTTCGGAGGTTATTCAAATATCGGGCAAACTTAGAGTGTGTGATTTAGACTTCTTCATCGATCGGCTACGTCACCAGCGTCGCGTCAGTTGCACACTAAGCCAAAATCGGGCCACATTTCGTCACATCAGCAAAACCACTAATCAAATATGAAATTTGCACCTATTTACAATACCACTGGATATTTTGAAACATTTTTTTCTTCGGGGGTTATTTAAATATCGGATAAACTTGGGGTGTGATTTGAACTTTTTCCTTTTATTTTTTAAGTTTCACCAATTGTTTTAAGACGCTGCAACATTTTTTAAAACATTGTATATATTGATTTAAGTGATGTTTGATACCTTAAATATAGATGTTACCTAGAATATATAACCAATTAGGCTTACCAACATCCTACTATTTTAAATACATAGTGTTTCAATTTTCTGCTATAGCTGTTACGTTAAACCTCGAATGAAATATACAACTATCCTGTTAGTTACCTTAACAAATTTGCCTATATGGCCTTCCACATTACGCCCAGGTCCAGTACCTGTCAGTAATTCATCTCTCTGTCCCTCTTCTCTGTTACCGATTTGAGAAAATTCCGTATATATCACTAAAAGTACACCGGTTCTCATATATGATACTAAAAATTTACAGTTTTCGTATATACCACTGTTTTAATTTTTTTGTGTCCATATATATCATTACCGTCAGTTTCAACGTTAGTTTTTTCTAAATATCAAAATTTTCCTTAGGTCACAAAGCTAGCTAGCTTACTTTGCTCTCGGCTAGTCTTAGTTGTGTAGGATTGAATGAGTGATTGGTACACGTGTGTCGGGTGGAGTGAGTGCTAGCTAATCACGGAGCTTAAATCATCTTTGATTTTTAGTAAGCTGAGAACAGTTTTAGCATTTAGAAAAAAAAAACTAATGTTGAAACTAACGGTAAAGACATATATGGATATAAAAAAAATTAAAACAGTGACACATATGAAAATAGCAAATTTTTGACATATATAGAAACCGGTGAACTTTTAATGGTATATACAGAACTTTCTCTACCGATTTTCATGTGAAGAAGACCACACGACCACCACCTTCTCAACAGTGCCATCACTAAATTATAAGTTCCAACTTTTAACAAATCAAGGGATTATTTGGTACAAGTCTGGCTCTAAGATCTATGCTATTTAAAGTTTATATGGTAAAATAAAATAACTTAAACTTTGTTAATCTAAAATAAAACCTAAATTGATCAACTAAGACTCCGTTTAGCACACACTGTAGATCCATGATTGTTTGAAGCTGTTCAAATCTAGCTTTAAAAATTATTTATCTAGAGTTATGGATGGATTAAAAATATTTAGTTGAGTAATTTAGTTTTTATTTAGACTAAAAATAAAATTTTAAATCACTTTATTTTATCATACAAACTCTATCTAGCATGTATGTCGGAGCGGCAACCATACAAAACGGATCCTAAATACCATTAATTTATTCACAACTTTAGATTTAGAATTTCTACGCGACTACGTGAATCGAACTGTGCCAAACAGTCTAACATGCAACAACCACAACTCTATAGAATATGGTCTCTTTTTATTGTTGCTTTTATTATTCCTCTCCATTGCTAAATAGTCCTGAAATAATCAAAGACGATGTCAACTAATTATTGTGTGTTTGTGTGCGGCTGCGAGCTTGTCGTTATCTCGGCAAAAATGGTTGAATTTAGCTGCCTTGGTCGAATTCCACCGTCACATTCCACGTCACTGGCGTGGGATCCTTTGTGCGTGACCATGCACAGCTAGCCTAGCCTGTATGTACCGGAAGCTCTACATTTTAGTGAAATTTGGCTCCATGAAACAAAGTTTCTGTTACATAAAGAACAACTTTGTGTTTCATATTTCACAGAGATATAGTGTTATGTTGCAGGAGTTCAATATATATGTAGACGTTTCACCGATCTAAACTTTATATTGCGGTTGACATCAAATATAAATGAAGAGAAATATTGTGTTGAGGTTGTTTAATATAAATGTTTCTTAAAAATGAATTTTATGTTAGAGTTATTCAATATAAATGTTGTTCAACACAAATATTATTTCACGGAGGTAGGCTTTAGCATGGGATGCGATTGTGATACCATACCTCCCTTAGCGTCGATACACAATTGCAATTGCAAGAGTATAGTTGGCACTAGAATTGCTCTGTGGTTGCTATCGAAACTCCTATTGTATTAATTAATCACGAAGAGAGATTCCAAGAAGAGATGATATATCGTGCCAGAAACATGCATCAACGACGAGCAGACACGTAATCACCCACCTGGGCGACGACCGGCTATAAATTAATGCATCTACTCCAGCTCAATTAAGTTTAATTAATTCGATCAGCAATACTCCTATTATACTGCGAGCGCTCGCTCGCTCGCACGCACGCATGCAACGAGCAGCAAGAATATTGGCGACAGCTGCAGGCCGCAACAGCAGCAGAAGCAGCAGACCTGGCGTCGGCGGGACGTCCCAGCAACCACGATGGTTTACGTGGTGCACCCCAGCGAGTTCCGCAGCGTCGTGCAGCAGCTCACCGGCGACGGCTCAGCGGCGGCTCAGCAGCATCGTATTTTTGCCGCCGAGACGAACACTAACAGGCGCAGTAGCATGGCAACGCCGACGCTGAGGCAGATGTGCGAGGAGTGCATGGCCTGGACTGAAGATCACTGATCGATGCATCGGCATATTGCTTTAATTCGATCACATTCTGATTTCTGATCGATCGAGCTTCGATCTCCGGCAGTCAAGAGGACTTCTATGTAACTGTAGCAACCTTAATTTAATTCTGCAATGTTGTTTGCTTTCACATGATCGAATGAATCAAAGTGAACTCACTATATATAATGCGTTAGAGTACATATATAGTTGTAATCAGGGAATTAAGGTAGTCAGATTTATATCGATTACTTTCTTTCTCTCTACGTATGTATCATATATATATGTCTTTGAGACGTAATACAAACATCCAATATTTATAGTATATCTTTTTTCTATAATTCAATATAGTATATTGAGCAAACGATCTGGCACACTGCTCTGAGGAGGAGCAATCTCCACTACCAGGGATGTCCACCTTTAGTTTATTGGATACGTCGTTGTTCGTGTTCATAGCGTCAAGCCGTCAAGAAGCAGTAGCGGC
The DNA here is from genome assembly GCA_000418225.1 of Zizania latifolia. Taxonomy (NCBI): domain Eukaryota; kingdom Viridiplantae; phylum Streptophyta; class Magnoliopsida; order Poales; family Poaceae; genus Zizania; species Zizania latifolia. The sequence continues at coordinate 341,441 of KE371185.1, read as the reverse complement.
ACCGCTGCACAAGATGTGGAGAGGTCACCATCCGGCGGCCCGCTAGCATGCATAGTCCACTCCGCCGCCCGCCGGCCATGCCCCTGCCCCTGCTCTGCGCATCCGTCGGCCTGCGGCCTGCCTGCATCGGTGCGCCTTCTCCTCGCGCGCTACATCCAGGTGCCCCTCCACGCCGAAGCGACTAGCGAGCGCTCTCCGCAGGTCCCTGCTCTGCTATGACACCGGGCAGCCGCCTTGTCATAACTTCCTCGCCCGGCCGCCCCTCCTCTTCTGCTTCTCCGCTCAGCCGACGCACCGTACGCCATCGACCGTCGCTCAATCCTCCCTGCGGCCCTGCCATACCCTCCGTCGGCCTGCCTTCCCCAACTCCTACGGAGATCCACTGCCACCGGCCCAGTCAATGCGGTGCCCCCACTGCCCGTGGAGCCGCCTCGACCGCCGTCGGCCCTGACGCCCCGTCGATGTGGAGGCTTTTCCACCCGTGGAGCTACCCGTCGGCCCGTTACCGTCGGCCCGTCAACGCCGCCTCCCTTGCTCGATCTGAGATTCGAGAGTAGTCATCTTCCTCTCCGCATCGGATCCAGATCCAATAGATGCTGAAGAGAGGTTTCGCATGTAATTCGTAACAGTCATCGGATCCACGCCGAATGGCCGACGTCGCACCGGCCTACCGGTTAGGCCGTGTGGTGCGTATCGGACAGATTGTTTGATTAGATGTCAACGGGTGTTGGGTGTTGTATCATTTTAGTTTTTTATTGTCTGACTTCAGACACACTCATCAATTTTAAATAATATGAATTTTAGTTACCTTCTTAATATACATGTATAAACATAAACTATTTTAGAATGAAAAGAATAGTTATTAATATGCTATGATATAATCGTTAAGGACAGTTTTATCATTTATAAAAAAATTTAAAACTAACAACGATAGTGGCAGTGTCCATCTTAGCTCAGCTCGGTCCAGGCGAGGAGGGTGGAGGTGGTGGCGGTGTCATTCCCTTATCTCTGGTTCCTTATCTCTACACTAGTGGCAGTTAATTGCCCCTACACTGCATATACATGTACACGTGTGTAACTCTGAATGTGGCAGATTTATCAGGTAACAGCTTAACTTCCAGCAATGCTTGCTTGATTGGCCTTAATTAGTTAACTAGCGCAGGGAGGCGCCCGACTTGATTGGCCTTAATTAGTTAACTAGCGCAGGGAGGCGCCTTTGGGCGCCCTATCAATAAGCATGTAATGTCGAAAAAAGAAAGAGCAGAAACAAAAGAATAAAAGAGAGCTCTTCAGAATTCAGGCCATTATAAAGAACTGAAGAACAGAACTTGTCAAGAACATTGTTGTACTTTCATTGTCATGTATAGACACAATTCCCATTTAGTAGTATTAAACAGACGATGTACAGACATGCACTTCAAAAACCTGTCTAACCAAGGAAAACTACCATAAGATTACACAACAGAGTGAATGACACAGGAACACATACCACAAAGATTAATCGATCACATACATACGCATAACCAGAGTAAGGCTGTCAGAGTCGTATGAATGTAAAACAATGAGATGCAGTATCAAGAGGACAAAAGGGTGAAGCAGGAAACTTTACATTGCATCCAGTTACTGGGAACCAGAATTTGGTTCCAGATGGTCCTGATTTCAGAATTTGGGAAGCCGTTGCGAAAGCAGATATTGCTAGTCCATTCCATGAAACAATAACCTAAGATCAAAGATCTCCAATTGAGTGCCCAAATATTTAATCAAAACACAAACTGACAAATCAGGAGAACAAATACTTTGTGTCCTTATATGATTCATACATGAACATAGCTATGGTTCTGCAAATCAACAAATATTTCACTACATGAAACCTTGCACTCCATATCGTAGAATGCAATATGCTTGCTACTCTTCTGGCAGTTGTCATTAACAAACAAGTAAAGCAATACAACACACGCATAAACATTGTTAGCACTGAGCACGAGAAAGAGAAAAAAGATGTATTGCAGAATTTTAGTTAAGAAATAGAACTGAATGGCACTGGCATTTGCAATAAGCCGAAAAATATTCTGCGAGAAGAATGCACACCTTTGTTTTCATAGGCGTGCTGCTAAGTACAATTATATCAAACTTGTCGACGAATTCTCCATCAATTAGTGATGGATCACCTAAAGGAAAGAAGAAAATAGTTAGAAATTATTTTTTAGAATCTGCTGGAAGATATGAAGAATTGTAGTGATTCCTGTGGGCAGAGAAGTAGGTATCAAAATTCTCCCATATGCTTATTTCTTGATACAACAATGATGGCACTGTAGAAGGAGATCTTCATGAAATGAAATGTGAAGGATGTTGTGACATTCAAAATAATCAGATTCACGAAGTTTCAGTTGTCTGATTGCTAGCAAATCTAGAGAATTATGGTGCAACAATGTTTTTTACTTTTGTCCAGTATGATTAGGATGCATCATTGTAGATTAATCTGGCTGTTTTTGATAATATATAGTGAATGAAATTAATGGTCAAAACTCTACATCGAAGACCATGCAGTACATATTTTAACAGTCATTGACATGAGAATCGGTGAAATTTGATATGAAAATAAATTTTATCAACTGCAATGTCATGCTATTTTCTGGATCAAAATTTCGTCATTGTGGTTCTAGAAGTCCATCACCGATGAAATTTACCTTTGCAAAGATTTCCAGAGAAGAGTGTATCCTGATCCAATGAAAGATCAACATCGAGCCTCTCTCCTTAAAGCTGGTAGCAGCCAATATAAAATTACACGTGTCAAGTTTAATACATGAGGCATAACAATAGTGTTCAAAACTTTGACTATTCTCTCTTTCTCTCAACACAAGATCTAGAAAATCATACAACGAAAGACAAAATAGGAAGACTGGTCATGCAGGCAAAATTGCGGTTTTTATAGGTAATAAAATAGATCAAAAACAAGGAATGAGTGAATACATATAGAAGTGAATAAAGTAGTTAGGTAGTTGAAGGCAAAACTATGATAGTGATAGTTACTGCAACATAAGGTTTGAAATATCCGTAACAACTAAATTATCTCAAGAACATTTGCCTCAAACATTCAAACACTGTTACTAACAAAACATTGAGAACTATGTTTTGCCATGGGTAGCTACGAGCAATTTATTTACAAAATTATAGATCAAGGAAAGAGTTTTTCTTGATGATTGTATGTCTGTGTTGTTTAATAGCCTAACATAGCTTCTAAGAAGGAAATTTTGTGCGACAGAGTATCAAATATGACACAGGTGACCAGAAAGCTTTTGGACATTTGTATACAAGATGTGCAGTACGCAAATTTTTACAACATGGAACAAGAAATTCAATGTTCTTGCCTCAAAACCATTTTTTTGCCTTTTGGCAATGTAACCACACACACTCTATCTCTGCAAATCGCACGAAACCATATCCCTGAAAGGAGTTCAGAAAAGTTAATGCTGAATATATTCATGATAAAGCTATCGATCAGTGCATCAAATATCTGAAAATATGAAACATGTACTGAAATGTCTGAAATGTTATATTAGGATCAAACCTTTGAAATCCCTTTCTGATCTTTAATTAATCGCAAGTCAACAATCTCTCCACAAGGAGAAAAATAGAAAATACCTGTTGATGCTACACAGGTCAGTCCAAAGAGCGGTCATAGTGAAGGAAATGAGTAAAAAATCATTTGGCATGAGTTAAGGGCAGGTTTAACAAGTCGGCTAATCTTCCTTAGTCCCTTCAGAGATAAGAGAGTGAGAGACTAAAAAGACTCAAAGTAACATGTATAGAGACTAAAAAGACTCAAAGTAACATGTATAGAGACTAAAAAGACTCAAAGTAACATGTGCAAACCTAATTTATTAGTTTGTACATTAATGATGTGGGCTAGCTTAGTCTTTTGAGACTAAAAAGACTCAAAGTAACATGTATGGAGGCAGGGACTCAAAGTAACATGCATAGAGGCAGGGACACAACATGGGTAGCATTGCTTGTAGCAGGCACCCAACATTGGAACGCTAGCAGAAACCTGCTGCTGTTCTGACAGCAAGATGAGCATGCAGTAGAGGGCCGCAGCTGCCACTCTCTTCCCTTCCACTCTTCTCCCTGTTGGCTGCACAGCTATTAGCCAGAGAATGCTTATCAAACAAAGGTGATTTCCAAATTCTTGGTGCTCCACAAGTGTTGTGGAAGAAGATGCAGATTAAGTCAAATGCATGAACAGACAGTCACACTACATCAGTGATGACTGATGAGATGCTTACCGATGGCTTCTTTCAGAAACAAGCAAGAAACTACAGCGCTCATGAGCATCAGAGCTAAGGGCCGGATCCTGCTGTGATGCATTCTTGCAGAAGCCTCATCAAAGAAATGAAGAAATTGCTTCAGCTTTCAGACTGGACTTGCCAAAATGCCCAAAACTGTATGCTGTTTTCTACAAGAATAGCGAAGAGATGGAGTTTCGCACAAGCTTGAGCATATTTGCGGTTTAGAATTAGAACCCAACACATGTTCTCTTAACTTGGTATAAACAACTGTTATTATCCTTCCAAACTTGTTCTGTTTTCCATCACTAAAAAGGAACTCAGGTGTTCAACACATCATCTTTCTTTTAGTAGACGAGCCCTGAAGCTGGCACAGATGTCTCATCTCAATCCGCTGGGTTAATGTAGAAAGAAAACAGAATGCAATTTTTGTTATAGTGTTTTATCTGATCAGATTACAATTGGGACAATAAAATGAACCTGTGAGGAATCCATTAGCAAATAGACTAATACAGAAAGGTTATACATACAATTCCACCTATAAGTAATTCTAACTGAAGTACCTTTACTCCAGGGGGCTTGATTTGGCCCAAAGCTTTTGCTGCACCAAAAACTGCTGCAGAGCCTCCCATGTCAAACTTTGGCAATGCTGTACATCTCATTTCACATGCCACCCTTTTGATGTAATCCAAGTTCATTTTGTCAGTGGGCAACATATGAGCATCACAGTGTATATTAGGAGCTAAGATATGCAGTTACAGATGCGCAATTAATAAACCAGAGATGTTTAAACATATTTTGGTAGCTTTGCAGGTGTGTTTAATTTTTTCAGATTAGTACATTGTTTTTGTATGGATGGGAAACTGTACAGAAAGTAATTTTTTCCCTTTGAGTAACTTTATCAAAAATCAAATAAATGCATACTGATTTAGATACAAAACAACAGATCCAGGCCTGTAAAGCTTGCATTGAATGATGCTGTCAATTGTTCCAGCAGTATCGCCAATCTTGAAGGCACCAGCTTGAATTCCTCCAACTGTTGCTGGACCAAGGATGACCTACAAACAAAAAGAATTATTTGGCAAAACTAAACAAGAAACATGCAGGCCATTGCCAGCCATAGTTGACTAAAAACCAGAATGATCTGATACTTTTCCTGGCAGGGTATGAAATAGCATGGCAAAACCAATATCTGGAAAAAGAATAGCAGGATAATCGATGATATAACATATAGTATTGTTCATGCCTCACAATTCATCTTGTGTTAGAACTTATTTTACAAATAGATAACAATTTATTAATGTTTAATTTGTAAGTACTCTGTGATGTGTATGTGGTGCAAATATCAGGTTTGTAAAGCAGTTAAGTCAAGCAAAGCATAGTCCCTACCTTGTTATTAGCACGTGTATAACTAATGAGCTGCTTTGTATCTGATTCAGGGACACTCTCTGCTATGATGGCTACAACTCCGATTGTTGGTTGCTTCAAAGCTGACATTGAAGAAGCAGCCGCGCTGGAAAATTCAGAAAATATAGTACATTTGTTGCTGTTCTAGGATAGTGCAGTTTTGCTAAAAGGGATATCAAAATGTCAACTAACCTCCGAAAGGACGCCGTTCTAGAAAATAACTTAGCCTATATTAACAAACTTCTAGATTCAAAAACACAGGTCAAAATTATAACAAACTATTTCACATTTGATAAACAAAAAATGGTACAAATAATGATACACTGACAAGTGCCTACCGATGCACAGTAACATAATTGATTAAACCAATGCATCAGAAACTCGATAGGAAGTTACATATTTGCAAGACCAATAGTTTACAGATAAAATACAATGTTAAAATTAGCAGGATAAATATAGTCCATCAAAATCATCTCTCTTCTGAGTTCTGACTGCTGTTCATCCAAATGCAAAAATGAAATCGCATCTGAAGTATTCATATATTTAAGTATACAGGGGATCGACAGAGACATACCTCTTCAACACACAGTCACGATGGTTCCTTTGCCATTTCAAGTACTCCTTTTATTAAGGATTTTAAACCTTTCTCTGGAGATATCAAATATGGTTGATAACCATCGGCTTCCAATACAATCTAGAAAACAAAGAGAATAATGCTAATTATAAGCTAAAAGAATTTTCGCTCTAAAATTAATTGTAGAATTTTTTGAATTTACCCATTTGACATTATTCATATCAAAATGCCTGTCCAAAGGAAGTTGTTTGATCCTATCTGGAAATTTCCCCCCGAAACTTGCAACAATTTTCTAACCAGACCCCTTTTGATTGAGAATAGTATAACAGCCTTGCAATCAGTTATTCATTTGGCATAAAATAATTAAGGTATATGTAAAGACCATACTTGAGCTTATCACTAACCTCACCAGAAGTAACATGAGCAAGAAATAAATTCTTCAAATTCCCGGCAAAGCTCCAAAGCAACAGCCCTCGTTCCTTCAGCACTCGATACCATCTGTTCTCCCAACCTTGCAAGTTCATCTTGCACTGTCTGAGACTTGACCTGAAGCCTGAAATTGGAGCATGTGTACAGGCATTTGCAATTTAACCAGAAATCATGATCAGATTATCTTACAAAAGACTAAAGGCAAATAATATGTGAGTAATTTCTTGATCAGATTATCTTACAAAAGACTAAAGGAATAAGTAATAACATTATACAAATAACTGCATTATGTCTTGGTTGAACCAACGGCCCCCACTACAGTTGACATATAGCAGCAGTCAGAAAACCAAGTTTGATGTCTGCCCACCACACATAATACATGTGCCACAAAAAACTCTCCCGTGCAATACTATGATTCATTGCTTTTCCATTTCTTGGGGAGGAAACACTTGGCCTAGGGCATGGTTTTGTTTAAGAGGCCTCACAATAAATCTATTTACTATAACAGGTCCATTCGCTAAACACATTGCTAATGCGCTAATAGATGTTTCCTTTTCATATTAGAAGTCTAACAGAACTTACCCCAAACCACTAAGTAACATACCAAAGTTGGCCAGTGTAATAAGGCAAATATAGAATTGCAATATGTGCTTAATGAATTGAAGATATTATGTATGTTCAAAGTGATAGAACTGAACTCAAGAGCATAACTGAAGACAAACTTGGTCAACATCTTCACAAACAGCCAGTTCTTCATGACCATATGGATACCTGGAGGGCATCACAAATATTATAACCAAGTTTAAAGAGATATGTCTTGGCCAAAAGTACTAAAAAGCTGCATCAAATGGAAGCCTACAATAAACCGAAGTTAGAGTACAGCTTCCGACGGTCATCTCTAGTCAACTCTGTCCCAATACTACAAAACATGACAGAAAAGACAGTGTCAGGTGTTTTCTCACATAATGGTAGACATGGAGGCATGTAACACAATTAAACGATTTGAAGTGGAAAATAGAAAATTCAGTGATCTACCTGTTTATCGTGATGTTTACAGCTCTTCTGTCTGCTTCAAATGAGAGGAGATCACACATAATCTCAGCTGTTGCACCACCTAGTTTTTGTACCATAATAAAGAGTCAATATGGATAATAGATGAAATTGAAGTAAAAATATTGTTGAAGACACTATATTTATGTAGTACATACTTGACAAAACTTGTAAAAATCCTCAAGGTATGCTTTGTAGAGAGTATTCCTCATAATCTCAATATTCATGTCATCCAAATCCTGTAAAATACAGGCAACTCCCATTATCAAGGTATCCTTGGTGTTCTAACTATTAAAATGGATATTTATTGCACGGCACAAAAGGTTACAAACTCTTTACCTCAGATGTAATAGTAATACACTCCGAGAAGTATGGGGCTAAGGGTGTATCAACCAAAACCAATCTGTAAAGCTCGCGCATGTTTTGAGCAACTGCAAGAGATGCGATGCTGTTGATGGCAAGAAGAACACTCAGAAATCATGATCAGATTATCTTATCAAGAATACAGGTAAATAATATTACCGGGTATGTTCCTGTACAGAGAAAACAAAATTTAGTAATTTATACACTCAGATCTGGAACTCTAGTAAGATCTGCCACATTTTTAGGAGTAGTATCCAGATACATATCCAAATACAGGCAAGAACAGGCAAGAACAGAGAGCAGTGCCCAGGTACTTCCGTTGTGCTCGAGGTAGAAAAAGCAGCAGAATGGAGAGAGTGGATCACACCGCACAGCTAATATAGCCACAGAGACTGAGGTCAGCTCACCAGGGAGCAGGTAGCACAGTAGAACATACCTCTGCAAGCCACAGTTAAGCAGCGTACACCAAATAGTGCACGCGTTGGTCAGTTCACCGCATAGCTCCTGACCGCCGATGCGCTCTAGGGAGGCAGCAAACAGTGCAGGCGCACACTTCCCGACGCGTAGCAGGGCCCCACCACAGGGAACGAACGTACCTCAGAGTGAAGATTTCGCAACAGGAGCAGTTGGCCGGGCGACGGGCGAGGGTGGGGGTGGGGTACGATGCGATGCCCGACGCCAGCGGGTGGAGGGACGGAAGCGGGGAGCGGCCATGCCAGCAGGAGGCGGTGGCGAGCGGCCCCTGGGAGGCGACGGCGAGCGCCCAGGCCGAGGAGCCAAAAAAATCTAGATCTGGGCGACGGGTGGGGGGCGAGAGTGGAGACCGGCGCGACGGGCG
>KE371185.1:320588-332317 GCA_000418225.1 Zizania latifolia | reverse complement strand
CTGGTCACGGGCGTTCTGTCTATCCACGCCCAAACGGACCCTCAATGAATTCACAGAAAACAGAGGGAGTTTTTTGCAAAACCGACCGCAGCCCAGGTGACATGGCCACGCCGCTCAAAATTCTGAGAGCGTAGTAAACGCTAGGAGGTTTAAATCTACTAGACATCAGAACAGGCACGCGTTGCGTGCCCTATCTGCAAGTCGAGCCTGATAGATACAAATAAAAGACGATGGCTACATCACTGTCTTAGATGGTACTAAAGGGCCATAATGAGGTCATTAACATAATCGTTACCTGTACAAGGTATAGCAAATTAAAACTATCAGCCTTGAAGAACCTTATCTGGATTTAACTGCCCACCATGTTGCATCACCAAAATGAAAACTTTACAGAAATTTACAGAATAATACTGGTTTAATGTGTATACTACATACTCACCCACATAGGATAATTGGCATTGGACGAAGTTTACGTTCTTCCTAGTAAGGTTCTATGTACTTAAGGATCTTATATACCTGCCATCCATAGAATTTTTCAGCTAACCAATATTATGATTACGTAATCAAATATGTCAGCATGCAATGAGCAGCGATGAGCTCAAAGTGCCACAATACAAAGCCATGAGAAAGACTACAGCACCCTCTTAAATCTTAGCCTCACCGTATCCACTATAAGCAACCGTAGAAGAAGATCCTTGGTGCTCCATGCCATACACAGGCCCAGCTCGAACAGTTTGTTGAGCTCCAGCTGACACTACAGGGTTTACCGAAGCCTGTATCAAATAGAAGAGTTAATACTTCGAAGAGAATATTTTTCTTACTGTATCCAGTATTTTAAGTTGCAACATGATTTTCCTTTCTATCATTGCAAGTGTCAATATGTTGCCCCTTCTCATTGGTTGCTTAACAAGTTGACACTGGCCTGTCATTCAGGCAGCAAATCAGTGAATGTGCACATTCTCCATCGTCCAGAACAAATTACAAAGGAGTTGCTTCATGTTTATAGATTATTACACAAGTTGGTTGTTCTGTCTCATTTCTTGATAAATTTTGAATTTATAGTAAGTAGTTATTTTTCCAAAATAAAATATGTAATTCAAATCAATTACCGGATAAGGGCTCCATCCTTGCAATGGGATCAATCCAGAAGAGAGCATCATTGGGGTGTATGAACCTGGCATATATGATCCTGGAACCATAGGTGGCCTCCCCATTTGCCAATTTGCAAGAGAAGCATATGGATGAAGGGAAGGAATAGATGGAGACTGCAATGGTGGATATGTTCCAGGGGTCACTGGAACACCACCAAATTCTGGATGATGAAATTTACATGTAGATCCAAATTTACATCGCCCAGTCTTCATGTAGTAGGAGCACTCCTTTTCAACCTGCATTTTATTTGTACCAACAATTTCCTTTCAGAAAAAAAGGAAAAAATATGGATAAGCAACAATTTAGGAGAGATTTCACACCGGACGTAGAGGGGATCCACTGTTGTTTAACATAACAGGTAGCACAGATCCATCTTGCTTAGGATGTTGATATTTTCAATTGGAACCAAATTTGCAAGTCCCGGTCTTCATGTAATACTGTAAAACAATGAAAAAATAATAACCAACAACATTCACAAATCATATGAGATAACACTAAAACTAGTATGTGTTTTATGTTTACCACTCTTCTGCCAATTATTATTTCAATTTTATGTTGTGCACCTTGCATCCCGGTCAGTGAGCAAAGAATAAAAATGGTACACGTGCAAAGAATTGGACAATTGCTGTACATGCACACTCAAGTGATGGTTGATGCTTTTTTCCTTCGCACGAAAGGTAATTGATTTCAAGTAACAAGCTGTTTAGTTCATGCACCTCACATATAGGTTGACCCACTCTTTCTGGATAGTCTGATGCTGCTGCATTCTTTGTACCTCCACCAAACTGCATTTTGAAAAACGAACACCTAGTCAAATTTCCCCTTGACGCTGGCATTAGAATAAGGTGATAAACTGTATTTATTTTCTATCATACCTCATCCACATTATACATTGATAAAGTTAAATCAGGACCTTTAAAATCATAAACATTTAGCTCCACTGGCTCAGCTCCATCTGGGACTGATTTTCAGTACCAAAAGAAAGAATAGATGAGCAAAGTTACCAAGGTAGCTTAAGACTAAATATGGTGTACAAATAAGTAGCTGTCAACTGAAGCTCACCAAAAATCATTTTAAGCTTTCCTGGACCATCAATTATTGTATCAGTAGGCCGATACTGGTCTCCAAATGCATGCCTTCCAATGCAACTGGGCTTCTTCCAACCTATGAAAGAAAGTAACTTTAATCTGGAAACTGTCACATGTTCCCATTACGATATTTCAATTTTCCTTACCAGGAAGTATCCGTGGTACATTTTTACACAAGATGGGCTCCCGGAAAACAGTTCCTGTGTGTCATGGTGCACATTAGTGATCATGGTCCAGAGTATTTTGTATACTGTTGCAGTGCCTTACATCAATATGTGTTTCTAATGATTAATAGTTCTGTGTTAAAAAGTGATAGATTAATTTCATACTATTACTACTTATCAAAATCTATGGAAGTATATGTAAACATTCCACATTCAGGATGCAGTATAATACATAAGAAGTCAAATAATTTGTGTGTGTACCATTTCCAAAATAAAGAAGACAACCGAATTTTACCGCATGCATTAACTCAAAATTTAAATTTATCATTGCCTACCAATTGAGTTCAAGATTATCTCACTCAGTAAATAAAATACCAAAGACATCTCGAGAGTTGAAAAATTAACCATTTAGAACATTCCTGATGGTGCCATTAGGGCTCCTCCACATTGACTTGAGTTTGAACTCTTTAAATCTGGTTTCATCTGTATATAAGCATAAAAGGAAGAAAAGAAATAAGACTTACAAAGTTCAATATAATCTGCATACACTAAATCAAAGGGAGATCAGAAATAGTATTGACAAAACAAAGGTCTTGCCCTTCATTTGAAGTATATTTTGAACTCAACTAATCAATCTGATAAGTGAAAAAAATACAGACTACTAATGTAATGTACCAAAAACAAGTACAAAAATTACAGTTAAGTAGGCATATGCTTACATCAGAAGCACATATCCATCAAAAGGAAAACTGACAATATAAACCATAAACACTAATGAAATATATGCACCTTAATGCCAAACAAATAATCAAATATGGGGAATAAAAGTTTAAGGGATGCTACCAGGTGTAACTGTAGCACACTTAACAGCAACATTATACCTGTTAAGAGCACAAACAAAGATAACATGAAGATGAACTGATACAACATCAAAATTCAAAGAGAGATTCACTTCACAAAAGTTTGGCATAACTTTGAGATAAATCTATGACCATTCCTTTCAAAACATGGAGATTCATAATCATGATCAACAGTTTTTGTAAGTGATTGAGATTTTTCATTTGGTGATTGATGACTCTACTTACAGCACGAACGTAAATACCCTGGACGATGACCGGCTAACTGGACCTCCCAGATCAACCAGCAAGTAGAGCTGCAGAGCAACCAAACAGCGCCACTACAGCACCTGTAGGCAAGCAACATAATCAAGTAAGGCAAACCGATCCTTTCATTAATCCAGACATAGGAACTGAATGTCAACAAGCAGTGCCATAATAGCAAGAAAGAACAAAAGGTTTACCTCGACAAAAATGATAGTAACAAAGAACAATCTTTTACCTTGACAAAAACGATAGCTAGGATGGCTGACGACTGGAAGCAGAAAGGGATGAAGCTTCAAGGAGAAAAAAAAAAGAAAGCAACGGAAATAGAAAAGAAGCAGGGAAAAAGGCAACCTGAAAGTAAATAAATAGAGGAGGGCAAGTGAGCTATTCATTCAAGCACATCCAAAAAATACAACTGAACTATTCACTGCAGCAAAAGGAGGACAAGCAACAGCAACAATCTCGAATGCTCTTCAGCCAGAGAATGACATAAGAAGGCAAAGGCACAATCCATCCAACAGTACCTTCAGCCACAGTGAGAACAACAAAAAAAGCAACGCCAAGAGCAAAACAGTCAACATTGCAGCAGGAAAGGAAGAGCAAAATAGTCAACATTGCAGCAGGAAAGGATATGGCTACAGGAGCAGCACAGCTGCAGAGAGGACAATGGACACATGGTGAATCAATAGGTGAGCAATGCACCTGGACAATGCAGCTGCTCTAGCCGGTATTGCAACGAAGACAGCAAGAACCAACGCTAAACGAAGCTAAAAGACATGTATAAACATAGCAATGCAGTCGGCTAATCACAGCTCGATGTAGAGGACGAATGAAAAAGTATAGAGGAGAAGAACAGATGCAGAGAACTCCCTTTGACGTTGATATCGTCGCAGATCTGGACGCACCGGCCCATGGTGGGTCGAGGCCACGCCTGGCGGGACGGGACGGCGCAGGACGGCCAGCGGGGCGCATTAGGATGGCAGAGACGATTGACGGCAGCATCGCAGCTAGCTCTCTGCCAACAATGCTGGAACAAAACTGAAATTCTGGAGTGTCTGCTCGAAGATATGCCCTACTCTCAGCAGATTTCCCTATGGAATGCAAACAAAACAGATCATTGGTGGATTTTCTAATGTAAGAAAATTGCATGCCATCAATTTTCCTTACCCTAGGCAGCGCGTGGCGGCACGGCGCGCCGCCGGGAGGAAGGGACGGCGCAGAAACGGGCAGATCGGGCGAAAGGAGGGGCCCAGGCGGCGGCGGACCTGGGTGGGGGCAGCGCCGGAGGATCTAGGTGGGGGCAGCGGCGACGGATCTGGGTGGGGGCAGCAGCGACGGATATGGGTGGGGGCGGCGCCGGTGGATCTGGTTGGGGGCGGTGCCGGTGACGGAGCCAGCGACGGTGCCGACCGAGGAAACCGAGCGGAGCACCCTCATGCCCCTTCCTCATTATCTCCTCCACTGCATGCATGGACAGAGCGCTGGAGACTTGAGCCAATGCCAGTGCGGGGGCAAAGCGACAGCTACGGAGAAATAAAGGGCATTTCTGCAAAAACGGCAGCAACGCTGCGATTGCAAAGACACGCGTCGCTTGGCTAGCGCGGCTACAGAACGTGAAGCGCGGAGAGAGCTCCAATTCCTGCAGGTTTTAATAATAGTAACTAGACATAACGCAAGCGTTGCGCGCCCCGTCTGTAAGCATCTACTGAAGTCGTAACCAACTAAAAAGAGTGAATAACACAATTAGTAACACAATTAGTAAACAAAAGAAATAAATTTTAACGTGTCAAGTTGATGTAATTGTTATGGCAAGGAAAAATTACAATATATGTTCATTCATAGATATACAATATAAGTCTTCAGCTTATTTTATAAACAGCACATAGAACAACAAATGAAAATAAATTTTATAGACAGTCTAGAAATCCTTGACAACCCAAGTTAAAAAGTGCACAAAACGATTATGAAATCATGCATGAACAAGATCCTACAAATCATCATGGCTACCAAAACAACAGTATGATCTTATTCTAGCATGCAAGACAGGAAACAAACAATGAACTATAAACAGAATTTTCTTACCTTCTAAGCTCTCAGAGACAACATAGAGTCACTTAGAGTTTTTTGGACTAATATGATGATCCCACCACCAAGAGCTGGATTTCCTTTACATCTTTTGCATTTTCTCCATTCTGACCAGACTATAAACAGAATTTCCTCAAAGTGCAGACCTGATTTCATTTCCAAAAGAGAACAAATCAGAGAATGAGAAAAAGGCACATATAAATAGATTTGAGAGAAAGGTAGCAACAGCTGAAAAATTATCTGCCGTAAAAAATTATAGCAGAGATTCATGGTTCAAAATTTCAGTTAATCACTTCAACATTCATGAAAAATGTAATCTGGAACAACAAGAACAATAGTTGGTACTACAAGATCCTGAAACCCAAAACTGTAAACTGATAAAACATGCTCTGGAATGATATTCAGCTCCCATTAACTGACCTGCCTGTACAAAAGGAAAAGGTAAAATATCCAATGATCTGGCCAAGGGATCATGGTTTTTTCCAATTAACCTTTCCCATCCAATGGACACTACCCGCAGATCTATTCTCCTACATGGAATCAAATAAGAAAAGAGTGTCAAGAGTTTGATACTCCAAGCAAGTCTTTATTTTCTTGACATTATGTTGAGGGAAAACTGTATGTGAAGCCATGGATGGGCATAATGACTTAAAAGACAATGCATTAATAACACAAGGAAAACAGGTAGATCAAACCAAGAAGCAATGTTGCATTATCTACAAAAATAAATCAAGAAGTAGCATGCCGAATCTGATCAGAAAATTCTATTTCACAATTCAGCACTTATAAATTGTAATAGTGCATCACAAGCATCTACTAACACCTTGATATGAAACAAGTGCAATAGAAATTTGTATTATCAAGGAACCTACTCCATTAAGATGATTAGGGTAAGCATGATCAAATTAAGAAGTAAGCATGCTCAGCGAACTCGCTGAGCCTTAAACAACCACCATGGCTTGTGCCAGAATAAGATGAATTCTCATGACCTTTAGTAGCATATATATATGTACATTAAACTTATAATTTTAGTTCTTTGCACCTGTAACAAAATTCATTGTGGCCTTTACAAAACTCACTGATATGGAAGCTACACTGTGTTTCCTCGTATGTTAAAAACGAAAAAAATCAGAATGCAATCATTATCACAAATCTTTAATGACAGCACCGATGATGATGTCAAAACTGTTCAGCATCATGGTTTAGTTTCCTGATTTTCCTTGTCACATTTTCCTGCATGACAAGAGCGAAACATTCAGAACATAAACTCCAGCTGCAGAAGTGATGCAGTTTATTTTCATTCTAGAGAAGACAGAAAACTAACAAGTCTCCTTTTCAATTCATCAATGGACTTTTCCTTCTCCCGAGCAAAGTATTTCATTGACTGCAAATTGAATGATGAAATGAGAAAGATGGCACAAGTTAACAGAATGGAAATTAAGGGGAAAAGGGTTATAGGCTGGAGGATCATAAGGCGGAATGTTCCGAACAACTGTTGCCTGAACGTCATCAGCGTCCACATTGGTCTCAGAATTTCCAAGGCCAAGGTCCAGAAAAGCAGAAGGATCATTCCTTTGTTCATTTAATAGCTTCCACTTTTTGTCCTGCAAAGGAATATATAGCTCGAATCAAACTCATGGTAGAATCCACATGAGCAAGCACAAGCATGCAATGGTCTTTACTTCGTTATGCACTTAAGACGTACAGAAAGCAAAGAAATTGCAGTGATGTATAAGCAACCCTGTAACATCATGTAAATGATTATGACCATGCCATGTGGAAAATGCAATGGTTCATGCAAACTTTAAACCACTGGTGTACAAATCTTGTAAAGTGTTTTCCCTTTACGACATTAAAAAAAGGGAAAACCCAAATTTTTCTTCATGTCTTACCTTTCTTCACTGCTGACGCAAAGGTCTGGCGTCGGGCAGGGCGAAGCGGGCCGGCGCGGGGCGGAGCGGCGCCGGGCGGAGAAGTGTGGGGTTGGGATACGCGGCGCGAGCGGAGCGGCGCCGGGCGGAAGGGACTGCGCAGGACGGTGCGGGGTCGGCCAGAAGAGGGAGGAGGCCAGGCGGCGCCGGATCTGGGGTGGGGGGCGGCGCCAGATCTGGGGTTGGGGGCAGCGCCGGAGCTGGGATGGGAGGACGGCGGCGCCGGTGCTGGTCGGGGAACGACTGGGTGGCCAGTCGACCAGGCGTCAGGTGGGGCAGGGGGATGGGGAGCGACGGGCGGCGGGAGGGGGCAAGGGTCAGGGAAAGGCGGGTGGAGGGCGAGAGGCGGGGGACGTCCAGCGGCCGACGGCTGGGCGCCTGGCAGGGGACTAAGGGGAGGGGAGTACCGGAGTAGTACCAAGGAAGCCATGCCGTTTTGTAGAAAAACACCTGACTTTCGTGATTTCAGAGCGCGCTCCGATTTTCCGAATTGAAGAAAATACAGGGCCCAGACACAAGAAATCATAACCGAGGAAGCTCGACCCTTAACTGATTACCGAAAAACGCAAGTCTCTTTTCGCAAAAATTCCTGGCGACAAGGTTTAATTGGATCAAGTGCTTTAGCTGGTATATGTTCATCAGGCTGTATGCCATACGAATGTCCTAACACATCCAAATTATCAGTGCTGTTATGGTTATTGTATGTTGAGAAGCTCTGCACCAATTATTTAATTGACGATCATAAGAAGACATAAAAACAAAATGTGCTTTCCCTTGAGAGAGATGAACTCAATATGAACATGCAAACACATGATTATCAAATGAAAACAATATAAATAACATTGGTAGATAACAAACCTCATAGTACTCCAACTTGTGAAAATGAACTGTTTCTTGAGGCTCGACCTGAACATGTAGTGGCTGTTCACCAAACTGCTGGTTGTAATAATAAATAGGCTAAGATTAAATCTTATTTTCTACATAACAGCTGGAGAATATGACCTGCGAGCGAATTGAAATATGGAATAGGATTAGAGGCGAAGATAACAGGCAGGACCGAATTGAGGAGATAAGCTGATTAGTTTAGGTTGGGTCATGTTGAGCTGTTGTTTCGGTATGTTTTTATCTTGTTAGACCCTTCTCTAAGGTGATGCGGTATTGATGTATTGGGACCCTTCTCTCTTTACATAATATGCAGCTCTCCCGCGTATTAGAAAAAAATACAGGCAGGATCAGCTGCTTAATGCTATTCAGAAGTAATGTATGATTGATTAAACTGTTTAGTCTGCGAAGGCTACCTAAATAGTGAATATAAAGAATTTTTTCATTTCATGTCGTGTACATTGTTCATTTGACAGGTGAAATATATTGACAAGATTGATAAATTCTGGCAGAACAATATATTGAAAAGATCGATAAATTCTGGTCGAACAATATAGTGACAGATTGTTCTCTTATAATACTGTGACTTGACTTTCATTTAGGAGGCAGGCAATTGCCTAACAATGTTATGCTACTCTTAGTCTTAGCCTATGGCCTGTAAAATTATTTTGAATGTTCTGACAAATGAACCATCTTCTTCCTTTTGACTACATGAACAAACTTAACTATAAGTGTTTGCAATAGCGATTTAAACTGTCAGAGTATGAAGTGGGTGATAGGAATTGCAAATATGCACCAGATTAACCCCCCAACATTGGTTATAAATGTCTCTTTTCTTTTCCTTTTTGTTTCTCTCTTTAAGTGGATAGGTAATAACAGTTCTAGTTATTTAACTTCACAGTTTAATAACTAAAAGGGAGGTAGATGGATTCTAGAGGAGAAAGAGGCGGTCAATTCGCCAAACCTGTGCAATGTGTATGCGACCAAAAGGCTCGAAGCCATCGATGGGTACAGGCTTTTTCTCCAGTAGTTTCATGAGCCCGTCCTCCTAGATGCACTACTCGGCAATGTCCCGCAGTAGCGCCATTCGATCCTGGAGGCTCATGGCCGCCAAGCCCCTAGCAATGTTATCCACGTCAACAGATCTGGATAGGGAAGTGTGGGGGACGTCTCTGGCGGCACCGACAGTGAGGGGTCCATGACGACGGGAGTCGGTCGAGTGGAGGGCGGCGATCTCGTCCTCCTGCTCCTTGCTCTGGGTGAGGAGCACCCTCTTGCTGCTTGCTACGTAGCATCATGGCGAGCATCCGCGTGTTGCTATTGTTCTTGACCACCATATTTAGGGTTAGGTATGGGGGAGTGGGAGACGGGGGTGGGCGCGGCGGTTGGCAGCTAAAGGGTAGGGGTGGGCTTGCTCTGGGAGGCAGGGCGCTGGGCAGGAAGGGATAGGGCAAGGGGCGACCGCTGGCCAGGCACTCGGTCGCCGAGCGGGGGACGACGGGGCATTGGACGGCCAATCGTCGAGTGGAGCATGGGGCGGGGTCGCAGCGAGTAGCGAGCGGCGGGAAGGGGTAGGGGTCGGGAAGCGGCGGGCGGCAGGTGACGGGTGGAGGTCAATCGGTGGAGGGCGAGGGGCGAGGGGCAAAGGGCAGCCAGGGGTCAAGGATTGAGCACCTAGCATGGGAGAATGGGGCGAAGGACCGAAGAAGCTGTGCTATTTTGCAGAAAAGCACCCACCTTTTGTGATTTTAGAGCGCGCTCTGATTTTCCAAATTTTCTCTCCTTCATGTAGAATATTGAAGAAAAAACAGGGCCCAGACACAAGAAATCCTAACCAAGGAAGCTCTAAGATGGACCCTTAACTGATTACCGGAAAACAAAAGGCTCTTTCTTCAAAAATGCCTGGCCACACGTGGACACACACGGGAGGGCCGCGTCGCCTAGAAATCTCTGGGAGCACCATTTCCCGCACTCTTTAATAAGAGTAATTAAATTTGACTTGAACAGATCAGAATAGAGGTCAGTAGAATGAAAAAGTCTAAGGGTCGGTCAAACTAGCTAGCTAGGGTAGATGTCAGCTTGATGCATACTATTTCAGTACTGCTAGCTATTCCCCCTGAACAGTAATATTTATATTTGACACAGCATGGTATAACAAATTTATATCTAAATTTAATTCTAAATTATAATATTATAGGACAGGGAGAATTAACATGTATGTTGGATTGATATTGTACTTGCGTATTAGTGCTCCACCCACATCATCCATTTACTTTGCAACTAATGAAATTTTAATTCCATCATCATTCAATTAAATAATTAATTTGCGTCCACAATGATAGTCAAGAGGTAACATGTACGTACAGTAATCTAGCTCACATGGAATTAATTGCTAGCTTCTGCTCTATGAATCTTTATATGTATATAGATATAGATTGACTTGCGCACAATAATTAAGAAGTTAACTCAAATAATTTTATTGTCTTTTATTTATTCTACTTTAAAAATGTTAGTCGTTTATTTGTAAGAGTAGTATTTAATAAGAGTAAGCATGCATGGAAGAAAAGATAAAAATTGGTTCGAAGTTTTAAAACACTTATATTTTATTTTAGAAAAAGTTGAGAGGGCTAAAACCATTTATATAAGGTACCAGAGAAGGTAGTTAATAAGCTATAGGCATTTTAAGTAATCAAATATTTATTTGTTTAAAAGATTTATATAAGTTACTAGTTGAGTAACTGTGCGTTGCAACAATTTTTTTTTACAATATTAAAAACACACTATATAAATAATATAAATAACTTAAAACATGATAAAATGCATCTAAAAGTAGTATAGATTTCACGAATAATAATAACCCATATGTTAATAAGAAGGATTGTAGTGGTGACAGATTCACGACCACTAACTACTTTTTAAGTAGTATAGATTATCGGAGAAAGTAGATAATAAGCTATAGACATTTTTAGACAATAAATTATTTATTTGTTTTACAGAAAATATATCCCAAATAAGATATATAGCCATATAGGACATGGATGCATGATCTGTAGAAAGACTTGCGGAGGAGACGGTAGCTAGTCTGATGGAGCGATACGAGTTTGGGCTCCTCCCTGTCGAAATCAAAATCAAAATCAAAATTGAAATCCAAAACTGTAGCGCAGCACTTAGAGGAGGAGGCCGGGGCAATTCTCCAGTGTTTATTGCTTATACTTTGGTGGGCCGAACCAAATGCAATTAAGTTGTACTACTTCACTGCTCCTACAGAAGTGCAAATCGTTTCGTGTTCCTATCCAGCTCTTACAGAAGTGCCATTCCCCCGGC
>KE371185.1:300158-319693 GCA_000418225.1 Zizania latifolia | reverse complement strand
CAAATCCTTCATTCACTGCACTTCAGCTATCTTCTTCAGTCTGCACTACAGCTCAAAGCGCCCTGTTTTGCTCTGCAGCTGAGCCTGCATGCTCAACCCTTTGTTTCTGTGCTTCAAGAGCGCTCTTGATCTGGTTGCAAAGGAAAACTATGTGATTCGAGGTTCACTCTTGTGACTTTCGCTGAAAAATCACATAAATTAGACAACTTCACTGCTCCACTAGAGCATGTAATAGCCAACAATGCTGGTCAGAGCTAAGTTATTTATCTATGGGTAATGTGTGTGGGAAATAGGAAGACATTCGGTTTTTTAAGCCATGTCAGGGGTAACACAATCTTGTCATGTAGATTGAGCCTTGAGGAAATAAAGTGTATGTACATGCATCGATCATAATTTTAAGCCAACACATGTAATGCTTGGATCCATGCTTTTTTTTACCAAGTCTTGGTTCATTGATCAACAAAGTAGGTTCTGGTTAGCGTTTTTAAATCCATTTTCTGTAAAAGCTTATCTCCTTTTATATCCTTTTAAGCAGTGTTCAACCTTCTGTCTTCTAATTGTTTTCTTTTCAGGAACGAGCTGCTGAGTATGGTGAAAAAACATTCACATTTGATTGGATGGACGGTTGTTGATGCTGAAGATGATGCATCAGACGTGGGAATGGATGATAAGTTCTGGCATGACATGCTTGATCTTTTCTTTGTGCGTGGTAGGGTTTCAAAGAGGGAAGATGATGACCTTGTATTCTTTGTTAATAATATGGTACTTTTAAATCCTGCTGAGCTCCCCTTATTTAGCTTGATATTGTTCTCTTCTGTGCTAAATGAAGGTCAATTTTTTTATGATGGTGCAGAAATTGCACAGGTATGGGTTCAACAATGACATGGAAGATCCACCTCCCTTTTTTGTGCGAAGATGGGCTCCTATGGTAAATGAACCAAGACTGAATCTTCTTATCAATAAATGCATGAGTCCATTTTGGTAGTTCATTAGACTTAGTCTTTCCTTCTATTTTGGAATTTCTATGCCATGTACTGTTGAGTTATTCAGTTTAAAACTATATCGAGATGAACTACATCAAGCGGCGTTGTCAACCAGACCATTTTTTTACTTTTGTTTTTTGTGATAATATTTATCATTTCCTTGCAATAGCACCCGTTTTTGTAGAGTATTTCGTTTAGCTTGTATTTGGTTGCCTGCCACAATTTGACATTTGGTAAACTGACATTCATAAACTAGTGTCTGGTTCATAACATACCATTGGAGCAGGAGTTCTGAATTTCTGATAAGGCATACTAACTCTCGGTGTGGCCTCCTTTGTTTCATATGGAACAGCTTGAAAGGGTCATCACAATTAATTCAGCTGAAGTTGATTGGGAGCGTTCGTTCTATTTGAATTTAATTGCTCATACGTCATACACTGTTTCAGTTGCAATATGCAGGTATGTGTCTGCAACAGTTCTATCACATGTTTTGTATTTATTATTTATGCTAAGTGATTGTCATCCAGTTATTTATGGGAACAAGGAAATGTTTATTAGTGATCTTGTGATGTACATCCTCTCTGATTTGTAATTTACTGGTTCCAATCTGTCAGAATTAAAAAGTTCCTGTTGTGGTTTCCTAAGTTCTTATTCATCCTTCTCTGAAATGTGACACAGTTGCTAATTGATGTCTGTGCTGGGTGGTCACTACTATTTTCTGTTTCAGCTAGCAGTTGAGAACTAGGTCTAGGTTAGCTTATTAACCTGCCGAATAAACCAGAACAATGGAATTTATCTTTCAACAGTAGTTTACACTGGCATCATAGGGGTAGTCACAAATCTTGGAGTGCCAACTGTATCTGTTGTCATGCAAAATGGAACCTCCAATTGTGTTATCTTTATCTCTGTTAGTTGATATATTCTATAATTTGTGTTTCTTACCATCTGCTGGACAGTATTGGAGATCTTCGCAGCCGTGCAGAGAAAAGCAAACCGTTATCACCAGTTTATAAGGTATGGTGCAAGTAAGCATTTCACGACACCCATCAACTATCAATGAATCTTATTCTACATGTGCACTGATTCGTCCTCTTTAATGTTTCTTTGTTTCTTGACTACTTGTGTATGCACTATCATTTTCATAATTTCTGCTTTGCAATGACTGAAGGGAGTTTCATTATCTAATGGATGTTTGCGAAAAACTGGATTTTCTTATAACCTTATTTCTCCAGTTATACCATAGGGGACTTAAACTTGTTAATAAAAGTATAAAACTAATATAAATTTTAAGCCTAAAGGCATAGAGGCTTATAACCTAAACTGTTGTAACTTGTAACTTGAAACTTGCTACTGTTATTGCTCTCTTCTGTCAATCTGGAGGATAGTTGCAGACTGCTCTCTTGTATCCTAATTTCTCATATAGTTTTACACCAGACCAGTTAGTGAACTGGTCACATGGCCATCTCATGGTTCACTAGTCCAACTGCCAGTTTTCCTGTAGGAGCACAGTTCCATGATGGTAGCATTTTAAACGTTTCGATAAAATCATTTGGAAAATCAACAGTTATTCAAGTTGTTTACCAGCCTAATAATGTTTCTAAACTCATTATAACCGAACAATGGGCCTAGACCACTTTATTGCTAACTATGTTTGGAAGGAAAAGGTTGCCAATTCAAATCTCCATGTTTGCATTGATTTAAATTTTGTTTTTACCCGTTTTGGCTTAATGATTCAGATTGTAAACAGGACTGGATCAGGCTTCTGTTGAATTTTATTTGGTGTGTTTAAGATCATTTCTGAACTGTATAGCTGGAGCTTGTTTGTTTCTTCCAAAACTTGAGTCAAAATGAACCTGGCCTGAAAGAGTTGTTCCATTTTGTCTAACATTGATTTATGCTAGTTAACCTAGCTAAAGTTTAGTATTTTTGCTTTAAACTAATTCTGTATCACACTCTATTTTTTATCAAAACAGGTTACAAAAACTGTATATGCATCCCCAAGCCGTGTAAATTTTCATCTTGATCGAAGGAAGGTAATATTTTCTTGCATCTTCTTTTGAAAGAGACGTTTTTTAATATACATTCTTGTATCTGTGAACAGGCTGTAGAGACAGTACCTGCATATCCCAATATCTGTTTCTCAGTTGACAACTTCGATGATACCTTTGATGCTGTTGTAAGTTCTTGTTTAGTTCTCCTATAGTAGAGATAAGTGTTCTAGCAAGTTTTGTGCATATGGATGTACCAATGATGTTGCACCGCTTTTATTTCCATGACTTCTGACCATATACACTTATAGTTTCTAAGTTGACCCTAAAGAATAGTGTGATTGTCTAAATTTGAGCAGGTTTTGTCAGACCCTGAACATTGCTATTGTGTGATTCTCAATGCACATGATGGGGCAGCATTTCCTGAAGAAACTGAATCAGACAGCACCAGCTCAAATATACTATCTGGGGTATACACTGGGAATAACAAGGCAAAGCTACCAAAGGTCGTCTTCCCTCACTTTATCTCTCCCTCCCTCTCTCACACAAGCGCATGCATGCACACTTCTTTCTTTGTACTATTTTGATATCATTATTTTTGTTGAGATTATGCATATCACATCTTGGCATCTTTCAATTAAGAGTAAATTTCACAAATCCCAGTTTTGGGGGCATGGATATCAAAGAACCCCAGACATTGGGATTTGCTTCAATAAACAATGGGTTCTGAGGCAAGATTATACACAAAACCCCAATTCCGTTATCATCCCGTATGCTTCTCCCTCTCCCCCTGCTCAACATCTATGTGTCTCCTCTCTCTGCTTGAGTCGATGATGGTCAAGGGTGCTGGTGCTGGTGCCACGC
Source organism: Zizania latifolia (assembly GCA_000418225.1). Taxonomy (NCBI): domain Eukaryota; kingdom Viridiplantae; phylum Streptophyta; class Magnoliopsida; order Poales; family Poaceae; genus Zizania; species Zizania latifolia. Next base: position 315,858 of record KE371185.1, on the reverse strand, counting down.
TTGTGCTGAAAGCATCAATGATCCCTTGTATTCTGCCTACTAGCATCAGTGCATCACTCTTTGCTTAAAAGATAGTTACACTTTTGAAGATATCTACTTCTGCACGACAACTGTATGAAGTATATGTTGAATGCATCTTTTTATGAATAAATCCACATATAATGCTTGTGCATTTCTCTTCTATGTGGAGCTTACTATGACTATTATTGCAGAGAACTCTCTTCTCAGGCTATGTTAGCTACCAAAACGTTAGAGAAGCCTATGATGGTGAGTCCTTCATATCCATCTACTTTATCTACAAGGAAAATATCATTCAGATGGACCTACTAAATATTATATTCCTGTGAACTTTATCTTGATGGAAACTACTGCTTGCATGGTCCTATTAAGTATTAATATTCCTGTGAACAATTTTTTTCGTCCACAACAAGACCTAATGGTATGATATGCATTTGATAATAATTTTTTAACTGTACAAACACTTTGCTCAAGTTGAGGATTTACTGTTTAAAATTCAGTAGGTATCTAATATTTTATTTTGCTACATTTTCTGATTATGTACTCCACTGTTATAGCTGGCAGATCAAAATTTGGGAGCTTACTCTCACTCGGTCATGACCACACTAAACTTGATAAACTTTATATGAGGGGCCCTGAAGGACGAGGGGAAGTTGAAGTAGCTGTTTCCGGAATTGCAGGTCTGTTGTTTTTAGCCTGAGTGATTACTGTGTGTTCTGACGTTGCAATATGTTTCACAAGCCTTTGGGAGATGCTGTTGTTACATGTATCATCTGTTACATAGTTTAAAGAGAGTAGATTCTGTCTCTGCTAAAATAGTGATGCACATCCTATGATGAACTACTGTTGCATCTTTATACTATTGATTGAGTCTCTGTTTTTCTCTACAAACTGTGTCAATTTTTTGGTGCAATGCTAGGTCACAGTTTGCATTAGCATTTTTCATACCGAATAGCAACACAATGTACAACATTAAAAGAGCTTCAGCAAATATACTTACTTCCCCACCCCAAAAATGCACTTTCACTTTTTTGTTTGCTTTAGTTCTAACTTAAGTTAGCGGCCTGTCAAATTCTCACATGGAAATGATTGCCTTCTGTTAGATCAGAGCCACGAGAAATTGATGAGAGATCCAGGAGATAGTTTTCGGGTCCTTGTTCATAGAGCAGCTTCTGCTGCATCAAAGCTAGCAAAGCATGCCTACGAGGCTGCATCTACCAACAAACGGTTTGATGATGAGCTTCTGCCTCTGAAATGTTGCTTGATGTCGGTGTCTCTTCCTTGGGACTGTATTGCCCATGACCTTCTGCACAAGGTGAAGTCATCACTACCTGTGAATAATATGAATGTGTTGATGTCTTTTTTTTAAGGGCAAGTTGATGTAGAAAATTGTTGATAATTAGTTTCATTTTCCTGTTTATTTTTTTCATATCAGTCAATCGTTGAGTATTGGCTGGTCTAACAACACCGTTCATGTGATTGATGAAATTAACTTGGTTATATTATCAATGTGATCAATATATTTAATATGAAATGTTGAAATGCCAGTCCATGCATGTGGAGGGTGTTTTCATGGGCAGTCTTCATTTTCATAGTTCCATGTGTATTATTACGTAAACCTTCAAACATAAGTTATGTGGCATCTCATTGAATAAAGTGGATTAGTTCGTACTTATTGTTGGATATAATTCGCCTGATAAAATTTTCGAGTTGAATAAATCTAGCTTATGATATGACAATGTGGAGGTTGACAGATCATGGCATGTAACAGGAAACACCTCCCTTGGACCTATGAGAGACTCTGCTTTTCCAGATCAGCACTGCAAAGAAAGATACACGCATGATTGTGCAGAAGTTTGTGGTTAGCGATGTTCTGGGCTCGATATCTTGTAAGAAAAAAATGAGCAGAGAAACGGTGATGCGATGTATATGCGTACTTTAATAGACTAAACTTGTAGATTTTACCAGTCCTTGTACAATGTTGAAAGTAGACGATAAAAAATGTAAATATTCAGTTTCTTTCATCTGGGAAAAACACTCACTGTTACTATTGTTTTGTTTCACTCAATTCTTTATGCCATTTTATAACGATCAGACAACAAACGGTAAACTTTCTTCATAGAGTATATATCGCTGTGAGGTGTCCTCGCATAAATGAAGTGCGAAAGCCAGAGAATGGTCGGTAACGTAAGTTGTCAGGGAAAAAACAGAAAAATCATGTTTTTTTATTGTTTTTTATTTTGATGCGAAGAGGCTTATCATGCATTTTTTCGTTCCGGCTTTAAATTTGTGCTATATTTCGGTTTGCTGCCTAGCCTGAAAGACCGCTAATTTAGTTTCCAGTTGGCAGTTGCATCTTTACTTAGGAATGTCAATGGGCCTGTTCCTTTCTCTTACGCGGAATTCCCTTGCTAGGTGACATGAATGAGGCTAATTTTTTAGCTGCTGGATGTTAATGGGAGAAAATGGATGTTAATGGGAGGAAATGGATGTGGGGGAACTTAGAGGCTACGCTAGCTAAAAATAAAAATTTTCTACCGTGCACACTGAGAAATTTTACTAGAGAAGGACCATAGATTATTACCACTTAACGCGCGGTGGCACAGAGCTGCGAAAGAAATGTTAGAGTAGCAAGACAATCTAACACGCGTACGTCGATGTGGTCGGGAAGCCGATCAGCATTCTCGGGAAGCCTTCGCCCGAACTCCCACGAGCCGATGACAACGCCGATCTGATCAGCAGGTGCCGATCCCGATGAGCGCAGCAGCTGAAGCACCGCCTCTACTGGTATCCACACGTCTAGGGGTGGAACGCCGATCCGAGATATACTAGCACTCGGGCGATTGGCGAGATGATCGGGCTCGGGAGAGATGACGACGACTTAAGGTTTGCTCACAGTGGCTAACAGATTAGCACACACAGGGCATACCTGCATGAGCCCCTCGCCCTCATATATATAGACATCTCAGCTTGGGCTCATCCAAGCCCAACTAGAACTCTATTCAGATCTCTATCCGATCTGCTTGGATCTCTATCCAAACTGAGCCTGATTCGAATTATATTAAAATCTAGTGTTCTAACCTATTAAGTGTGCGACCCTATAGGTTCACATATAGCTTGGTTAATATATGAAAACTCTTTTCCAATACTCTGTTAAATAGTGGTCTCTAGCAAAGCATATTAATCCAAGTATACGTAAAGATCATATCGGTTGAATCTTGTAATGTTCTCATGTATAAATCCTTTTGCCTCACGATATTGATCGAGCACAAGGTGAGACTTGTGTTATCCTATCAATAGCTCAATCTCTCTCTCGATCTTCGTATTAGATTATAACTTGTGATTAACTCTTTAATCATGTCGGTATGGTCACGCACTTCCATAATCCATTACATCGAGGGGCCCAGAGATATCTCTCCTGTAAGGAGGGGCAAATTCTATCTTGATCACTCATATCCCACTACATATTTTATAGCATACTCGAAGACTACTTTTATGACTATCCAGTTACGGAATAGCGTTTGATATACTCAAAGTAAGCTATTACGTATGTTGATAACCATGGTGATCTCAGGTCTAAGGACTTTACATAAACACTACTGAGACCAACTAATGACACATATAATCTCAACAGTGTCTCATAGTGGATATATCTAATATATATTATCTAACATATGTCCATGTTATTGATTTGGTATCCCCATACCCATGATCCATGAGACATGATCATCAATCAATACACATGCCATCTTAATCATATCTGTTCCATATATGACTTATATCCGATTAGGAATTAATTAGAAATAGTTACATTACGAGTCTCATGAATGAGTCACGTACTCATTGATCCACAATGATAATTTCTATTTCAAGGAACACTACAACAAAACATTTATACGGAGACATCTTATTTATAGGATAACTTGTCGCGCCCAGAATTTCATAGATTCTAAACAATGTATATTAATCTATGTCTCAGGAAAGGCATGGTATACATTAACAAAATTGATACAGAACAACAGTATAAACAATAAATACAAAAATTAATAGAGAGATATATAAAGCCTTACACTCAAAATCAACGACAGCAGCGAAAAACAAATGAAGTCCACGGCACCATCTTCACAGGCTCTTGAGTGTGGACAAACCAGGCCTTTCAACCCTTTCTTCTTTCTACTAGCTTCTGAAGGAGGGACAACAAGACTGAGTATAGAGTACTCAACAAGCCACAGAAATGCACATAATGCAAGGTATTGTCAAGGAGTGATAAAGTGGTTTATTTGCATAAAGCTAATTTTCAATTAAATCAAGAATAGAATTTAAAATGAATAAACAACAATAATTAATATATGTCTTTTTAGTAAAATCCTTGAGTAGCGCACCAGCACTAACTCGCCCTCTTGCCTAAACCAATCTATCCCTTGGTGTAACATTGATCCCACACCAGTGTACCAGTGGAATCACCAAGGCCGTAACCATTTGGCACAAGGCCAATTCCCACAATTTTCGTTTAGATCATAGAGCTTGGAAAAACAATGCTAACCGCGATGAACACCACTTGGCATGCCCATAACTGAGGGCACAACTATTCGAATAGATTATACTCTAATTAGAGGTGTATAACTTTATCCACAAGGCACAACCTCGATATATGCCAAGTACCACCACGATACCTTGACCCAAGTCCATGCCAAAGCCCTTAGTATAGCTCGCTCAGCATGAGGATAACTACACTAGGTTTCACTGATGCTCCCTTAGAGTCTGATCTGGAAAGAATAGACATGACCTCCATTGGGCCGCTCAGCCCCCATTGGTGCCACGAAGATGAGACCACCCAAGGCAGCCCTCGACAATGAATCCACACCACAAGGTATATTTCCCCTTGGGTTTGCAATCATGATGATCCCACCCTCTTGCCTCGGTGCCCCCACGTCAAACAAACCATATGCCAGACTAGGACTTACCCGCTAATCTTGTAGTTTGTACGAAAAAGACTTTCATGATAGATCTCGTAGACCGATCCTTATAGTGCCCCGGGTGTGACCAACCATCCACTAGCTTGTACCCAGAACCCACCCATTCAATACTTTAATCTTTTTACAACATTGTGACACTTTTGGACAGACAGCCAAAGGACACCTTTTGAATTCCGGAGATGAAATATTTGATAGTGATCAAGTCCTCATTTTCAAAGAAAAACCTCTTGTTTGATTCTAAGCATGGCTAAGCATATATTTTTACTAGCGGTACACAATAGAGAAGTGCTACTAGTTAAACTAAAACTAGGTTGAACAAGGAGTTTTCAGGCTCAATCATTAATAGGCTATATTACAAGGGACATGGCATAGTATAAACAGTAAACATATAGTAAGTATGTGAAAACATGCATATATAGTTGAAATTCAAGTAGTTTGGTAAACTAGGATCAATATATTCAAGGTAAACGTGGCTTGCCTCTTGAGCTTCTGATTCACCTTTCAACTCTTGCACGGAGACTTCTGAGTCTTGCACGAGGCCCTTCAAATCTTCGAAAGCTCGGGAATCTACACGGTACGTAAAATAAGACAAAACTCTAAGAAAAACCAAATAAACAAAACAACCAAAATATTGTTATTAGTTAGAGTATTGCTTAAGGAGAATTACGGAACTTGAACAGGGTGAAACAGAATCAGGATGCAAAAGATATAGAATTTAGAAGTTCACATAAAATGATAAGACATTTGTGAATTGCCTCAGAATTGGACGAAGCGGCCTCAAATGGTGTACGAGCAGAATAGACCAAGTACACATTTGAGTAGAACATGATTTTAGACAAATTTAGAAAGTTGAACAGATCGATTCAAAGTTCAAACAGAAAAGATATGAATTTTACTAGTTTAAATTCATTTCATCGGAAATGATAGAATTCACAAAAGAAAGGAGATAATCGCGAGATCATTTCTTTGGATTAAATGAGACAGTCGATATACGATCATGTTAGATTATGATCATCAAATGAATATGTTCATTTAGATAGAATGAAATAGAACGACTGGACTTGAGTTGAGCCAAGGATGGGTTGATTCAAGTCGCGATCGTCGAACGACACTTTCATTAGACCAACGAACAATAGATTAACCGAACGTGATGAATGACCGGAAACAAAAGGGTATGAATGCACTTAGTCGAATGACTAAGATAGGCTATGGCCACCGAACGGACTAGCTCATTCGAGATTTCAGATAGAGCGACGATCGAGTAATGGTATGCGCATAGGTTTAGCCGATTGAACCTTGGCGACCACGACGAAGGATTTAGATGGGATTGACAAGATTCGATGACGAACAGCAATGGATGACGAACAACCGATGATCAATGATGACCATTGATGAACATCACACATCCGACTACCGAACATCAATCAAATCATGACCGATGGATTAGATCAAATAAAAGAGAGCAAGGCGGCATTCGACCATGATGAACGACGATGAACAGGAACTCCGGTTTATAAAACCAAACAATGGCGAATGACGGCACGTGGGAACTGCGAACTCCGGGGCTAAACGTGACAAAACAAAGGGAGCACCATGTGTTCTAGGATTATAGGGTTCCATTTTCGCTAAGGATTGGATATGGAACATGACGATAGCAAGGAATATGATCGGATTCTATGAACAACGACAAGATATAGAACATATTAACGATAAACAAGTTATGGCATCCATTGCACAATACGGATTGGAATAGAACAAGCTACAACAATTTTATTGAATGGAATAGGAAAACATGAAACCAAAGGTATGACTACATAGATCGAGATCAACAAATAATAGCAAGCTATGAAATGACATGTCAACATGACAATGAACTGATTAGAATAAAAGATACATGCACACTATAGATTCTTGAAAGGAATGGAAAAACATCAAAGGGAGATAGATCCTCACAGTGGGGAATGGTGAGGAAGAAGATGATTCAGCTGCAGAGGACACCGAAGCGGAGATGAACAGGAACGGAAGCATCTTCTTTTCTAATCTGTTCGTGAGAGTTCATTGATTTTGTTTTTTTATTCTGCAGTTTTCTCTCCCCGATTGCTTCTCTGGTGCTTGCTGCTATCTTGCTCTTTGGCTCTCTCTAAGCTGCATACAGGAGCAGGAGGATGTGGCGTAGGCAGTGGCGTTGCAGCGACCGACGGATAGCGGCGGCGCGTGGGTGCAGTGGTGCAGCCAAGGCGTGGGCTGCTGCTGCTGGCTAAGGCCAAAATGGCTGGTTGCTTAGGCGGTGGCACGAGCAGGGATGCGCACAGCAGGGCCAGCCGGTGAGGAGGGGAGAAATGGCAGCGGCTCGGCAAGAAAATGGAAGATACGAGGAGGGGAGAATGGCCGGCAGTGATACAAAGAGGAGAGGAAAACAACATCATTTCAATGGATGGATTAATTGTGCAATTAGAAAGAGAGAACATCCACATGCGGATAAAAGAAAATGGCATGCAGCAGTGAATGAGGGAGAAACTACGACATAATGGTGGTGGATTGAATGCACAGAGAATGCGGGGAAATGGAGCGTGACGCCAGGCAGCAATAGACGCTGGCGATGGCTGAGCGACGCACCAGAGAACAGTGGTGGCTGGGGCGTGCTGGAGAGAGAGAGGGGTTTGTTAGCAACCAAAAATTGCAACTCAATCATAGAACAACAGATCACAAGCAAGGAGAATGCAATCAGAACTCTCGCGCCAGAGTAACCCTCTAGCCGAGCCACCGCCAATGTTTTAGCTAGAAAAATGGTTCAAAGTCTACAACGTTCTCTCCAGACTCTTATAAACTACCTTCCCTAGCACTCAGCCCAGTTGGCATACAACTGCTAAGCCCATTCTGGCCCAAAGAAGCATACATCCTGGTTGGTGACAATCGTCCCCCTTGAAGACTGGCTTGTCTCCAAGCCAGGATCTGCAGAAGATTGATTTGCAATTCTTCCCAATCAACCCGTATAGCGTATTTTGACCTGTCATTGGCCTTATCCTCATCTTTGGCATCCTCATCATCTAAATCATCATCGTCCTTGGAAGCTTCCTCCTCTTCCTTCTTTTTCTCTGCCTTATCAAAAGCTGCCTTCTCAACAATCTTGTGCTTGCCCCATGTTTCTTCTGCGAATGTCTTGGCCAACCCAGGGTCGTTAGCGATAAGAATGTTGTCAAACAAAATTCCTGATTTCACCTGCCACAACACAATGCCAATGTACTTAAGGCTGACAAAAGCATAGATGTAAGGATCATCCTTGAATTCTAGGTTGTCAATCATAGATGCCTTCCAATTGCCCTGTAGTTAGGGTTCTTGAATTTCTTTTGTTTCAATTGTGCCCAAATTCCACCCTTCGTGATCTTGGACGCAGATAACCGGACACCATCCCCACCCTGAACAAGGATCTTACCTCCAAACTCTAGAGTGTTCTTATGCACACTTTTCAGAACATTTGAAGCACCGTTGGTTGCATCTACAGAAAGCTGAAGGGTGTACAGGTGTTCCGGTGGTGCTTGACTCAGAAGTCTGCTGTTTAAGCTAGCATCAAAGCCAACGGGGTGAACACCTGATGCAGTCCTACCGATTTCATTATCTTGCTTGCATGCAGTGATGTTAGCAGCCTTATCTTGCCAAAAGCCACTATTGTTCTCCAAGCACTCATTTGTTTGGATATCACTCAAGCAAACAACTGGCTCGATGGTTTCTCGAAAACTAGCCCAAATTGCCTTAAGAACCGCTCCTTTGTCAAGTTTTCCTCTGTCTGTCTATTGTTGATCACAAGAGTAGGTAATATGGTAACATCACCACGAGAGCCCTTGCCAATCTGTGCATCCTGTTCATCTTTTAGCACACGATTTTCTTTATCAGCATCTGGATCACCAATAAACTTATCTATTGCTTTGTGATCAAGGCCATATGATTTGATAACTCCATCAGCACATTCCTTGGTGTACTTCTTTTCTTTCAATTGGCACCTAATTGCAAAATCTGTCACGTAGTTCCACCACAGCCAGTGTTTTTCATTCTTCTTAGAAACCTTATAAACACAAACTTGATGTAAATTCTGAACTACCACATCTTTCCCATCATACCCTTTTGCTAAAATCCTGTTCTGGGTTAAGTGCACAATATCTCCCATGGTTGATACACTGGGACTTGCATTGCTTGCTCAAAATGAAGGAATCAGGGCAATACCAAGTAATGTAGTGAGGAGTAAATTGTGTGTATCCCTTGTTCTCAAGTCCTTGAGCTGCTCCCTTGAAGCACTTGCTGAAATCAATCTGGCTATCACAATTAGGACCACATTCATCATTACTGTTAGTCCAAAATTCATACTCAACACGCTCATCAGGGTATGGCAGGGACTCCGTCCATTCCAAATTCACAATAACCATGTCACCATTATCAATTGATTTCTTGAGCTTGTCATCAGCAACAAGGATTGCTGCTGCTGCATTTTGTGTGTTCCATGCCTTCGTCGTGAAGAAGCGATCCTTCTCATCAAAGAGACCCCCAACAAGGACGATGACCTAGAAGTCCATCTCCAGCTCAACGGCCAACGACCTCATGACCAGCTTGTCAAAGCAGCAACCCTTGGAGTGGGCGCACTCCACGATGGGGGCCAGAGTCACCCCCCTCTCTTTAGAAATGGCGGCTGCTGTTTAGGAAATGAAGAAATTGCGGTGGTAGATGGGGGCAATGGGGTTGCAGGCACATCCGGAGGTCGTCGCCGCCTGCGGTGATCTGGTGCGCCATCTGCATGGAATCGCCATCTGCATGGAATCGCCATTGTCACAGATTGGCCCTAGGGCAGATTCGCCAATGCCACGGGCGACAGAATCTCCTCGTCGCTGCATCTGATACCTGGCAGTGGCAACTGTAGGCAGCGCGGCATGGCACAGCACTGCAGATAGCGTGGCGTGCGCAGGTGGTGGACATGCGTCAGGGTGGTGGCGCAGGTGGTGGCACTGCGGACCGACAACATCACTTGCTGGACATGCGTCAGGGTGGTGGCGCAGGTGTTGTGTGTGGGCATGAGCGGTCTAGTCATCAGTTCCGCTTGATTCCAGTGAGAACCTTCATCCTCCTCCACCTCCAGTTTCTCTGCTCGAACTCTAATCTTCTCATTTCTACCTCCATTCTCTTGATCTGTTCCTCCACCATCTTCAACAGTCGGTCAATCTTAGCTTCCATCTCCATCAACGAGGCTCTAATACCACTTGTTATCAACCAAAAATTACAACTCAATCACAGAATAACAAATCACAAGCAAGGAGAATGCAATTAGAACTCTCACACCAGAGTAACCCTCCAGCCTAGCCGCCACCAATGTTTCAGCCAGAAAAATGGTTCAAAGTCTACAACATTCTCTTTAGACTCTTATAAACTACCTTCCCTAGCACTCAGCCTAGTTGGCATACAACTGCTAAGCCCATTCTAGCCCAAAGAAGCATACATCTTGGTTCGTGGCAAGGCGCTGGCCGGTGGCTAGGCTAGAGCTAGGGCAGGGAGGCTGAGACACACTAGGGAGGAGAGGAGAAGAGGGGGCGGTGCGGGGAAGGGAGGCCAGGGCTGGAGGAGAGAGGCAGGACGCTAGCTAGGGGAGAGGAGGAAGCAGGAGGCAGCGCCGGTAGCTGAAGAGGATGGGGGCGGTGCTAGGCTACCTGATGCACGCAGGGAAGAAGAAAGGAAGGGAGGGAAAAGGAAAGGAAGGAAAAGGAAAGAAAGGAAAAGGAAAGGGAGAGAAAGGAAAAAGGGAAAGGGAGAAAAAGAAAGGAAAAGCCAGACTTTTCCACAAAATTCTCTCAATTCAACTTTTGGATTTTCGAACGAAATTTTTAAGTCCGTATTTTAGCTTCCTTGTTTATAGCTTTACATTAAATCATTTTCTTGAAATTCATTTATTCATTTCTTTATTTTATTTTTAATGCCTGACGAAAATCAGGGCGTTACAATAGAGACGCTTTGTTTCATCTCCCACAGAGAACGGAGGTGCTTTTATAAAGCGTCATAGAAACGTCTCTGTATGAACCATCTCAAATTAAACCTCTATATATTCTACGCTGCTGGTGATTGAACTCATAACCTGAGTTTCATTCGAAACGAGCTTATCGAGTGGGCCACGGTGTTTTCATGACAATTTTTGGAGTCTATCCAATAAAAAACCACAGAGAGGGTGCAGCCATAGGGCGTCAACCCAACCTACTTCTGATTTAAATATTCATTTTTCTGTCTAAATAATTATAATAGTATTTTTATGGAACAATAACTATGTTGTCTATTTTTTAAAGCAGTCTAAATGATCAACACCTTAGATTTGTTTGAAACCTTTTGCCACCAATCACGCTTTATAGATGTGAACATTTTCATTTATGTCTATCTTCTTCTTAAAAACTTATTTACACTCGATGGTTTTTACATCATCGGGTAGGTCAACTAAGTTTCAAACTTGATTGCTATGCATGGATTCAAACTCGAATCTCATGGCTCTAAGCCATTTTCTCAGAGTCTAGTCCCACCATCGCTTCTTCATAGGTCTTGGGCTCATCATTGTCCAACAATAATATATCCTGTTCTTGAGTGGTCAAGAACATAAACCTCTCAGGTGCATGCCGTACCCTCTTTGACCTATATGTTGCTGATGTATTTACAATAGGTTCTTCAACACCTTGATTATCCTGTTGTGGTTGTGTGGGAGTCGAAACATTTTTAGGTGTTTCTTATTTTTTTTTTGAGATGCATCGAGCTACCACTAACCCTTCTTGAGGGAAACCCTTTTATCCAAAAATACACCATGTCAGGCGACATGCACTTTGCCTTATTCTTTATTATAGAAGTAATACCCTTTAGTTTCCTTAGGATACCCAACAAAGAAGCCTTTGTCAGATTTATGAGTGAGCTTATCAGATTGTAAATGCTTTATATAAGCCCCACATCCCCATATTTTAAGAAAATACAAACTAGGATGTCGTCCTATCCATATCTCATATGGTGTCTTCTCTACTGACTTTGATGGAACTCTATTTAGTGTGAAAAAAGTTGTTTCAAGAGCATATCCCTAAAAGGATAATAGAAGATCACATTGGCTCATCATTGATTGGACCATATCCAATAAGACACGATTTCTTCACTCGGAAACCCCATTCCACTGAGGTGTCCTGGGTGGATTCAATTGTGGAACAATTCCGCAATCCTTTAGATGATTACCAAAATCAAGTCTTAAATACTCGCCTCCATGATCTGATCGTAGAAACTTGATTGTTTTGCCTAAATGATTTTGTACTTTATTCTAAAATTTCTTAAACTTTTCAAAGGATTCGGACTTATACCTCATTAGATAGATACACTCATATCTACTAAAGTCATCGGTAAAAGTTATGAACTACTGAAAACCACATTTGGCTATTGAGCTCATTGGTCCACACATATCAGTATGTATGAGTACCAACAAGTCACTTGCCCTCTCACTTTGTCCCATGAAAGGTGTCTTTGTCATCTTACCAAGTAAATAAGATTCACATGTCTTAAATGATTCAAAATCAAAAGAGTCAAGAAGACCATCTTATGGAGCTTCTAATACGTCTCTCATTTATGTGGCCTAAGCGACAATGTCAAATAAATGTGGGATTCAAATCATTAAGACGTTGTATTTTCGTATTAATGTTATAGATGTGAGATTCTTCAGGATTTAAAACGTATAAATCCATTCACTAATAGAATATGACAATAGAGCATTTCTTTGAAATAAAGAGAACAACCATTGTTCATTGATTTAAGGTCGTAACCTTCTACTTGCAAACATGAAGCAGATATAACATTTTTAGACAGAGATAGAACACAATAACAATTATTTAATTCCAAAACTAATCCTAAAGGTAGAGACAATGCTATGGTGCCAACAGCAACTGTAGCAACTCTTGCGCCATTGCCCACACGGAGATCCACTTCGCCTCTGATCAAACTTCTACTTCTTCTCAGTCCCTGCAATGACTTGCAAATATGAGTAATTAATCTGGTATCAAATACCCAAGAATTGGTAGATGAAGTAGCAAGATTGATTTCTATAATATTTATATCTGAAGCAGAAGTCGTACTTCCCTTCTTCTTGAGATCTTCCAAGTATTTCTTGCAGTTCCTCTTCCACTGACATGGCTCCTTACAGTAAAAGCATACCGCGTCTTGAGCCGCCCCTTTCTTGTCCTTTTTGGTCTTGGAATTACTCGCAATCTCATTGGGAGTCAATTTCCTCTTGACCACACATTTCTTGACTCGAGGTTGACATTTGCCCTTTTGCAGCGTCATCACATGATTGGTATTTTCTTAATGCTTTCCTTGGCGATTTTCAGCATCCCATGCAGTTCTATCAAGGTTTTGTCCATGCTATTTATATGATAATTCAGTATGAATGGTTCAAAACTTGATGGCAGGAATTGAAAAATCAGATCAGTAGCTAATTCTTGGCTAAGGGGAAAACCAAGCTCTTCTAGATTCTCAATATAGCCAATCATCTTGATAACATAGGAGCTGATGGGATTCCTTTCAGCAAGCCTGCATGCAAACAAAGACTTTAAGGTATTAACCTCTCGACCTTTGCTTGGTTCTTAAATATGCCACGCAGACCCATAATAATATTGTAAGCATTTATGTTCTCATATTGCTTCTGAAGCTCAGATGACATTATGGCAAGTATGAGATAGCTCACATCTAGGATATCATTAGTGTGCTTCTCATAAGCACATAATGCAGCTGCAGTAGCATTATCAGGCAAGTCATTAGGGTAGAGACATTCAAGAACATATTCTTTTCTTTCTTATTTAAGAACAATTCTTAAATTTCTATACCAATCTATAAAGTTTATTCTATTAAGCTTTTCTTTCTCAAGAATAGATCACAAATTAAAAGAATTGGACATGGTAGAAGTTGACATGATCTACAACATAAGATATGTAAAATTTAGCACTTATATTTATATTAATCTTTCATTAAACTATTTAATAGAAGATTCTCCCACTATGTTATATGGAAACTAAAATTTCCATCTAGGTTACATAGTGGGTCAAGATCTACATTTCATTAATTCCTAGTGAGCTTTGGTATCACTGTTAGAAAACTAGTGACATGGGTAAGCAACACCTTGCTAATCACATCTCTTTGCAACTCCTGTTTGTTGGGTTAGCATTACCATGCTCCGGCCCCAACCTATGCCCTAAGGTCCAAAACTATTTTGATAACCTCATTAAGCAAACTAAAAGCATTCGCATATAGATGTCTGACATCTATCCCAACTAGCAATGATAATTGCCAGCACTTTGCTTTGGTAAACCCACCAAACAATGATCACCACCATGGTAGGTGCAGCAATTGGAAAGGCATAAGCGCTTAATTTTTCTTGAGGGATTCTATATTACCGAGGCAACATATCGCATATGACATTGCATAAAAGTAAGATAGTAAACATCACATATAAACATATTCAGCTGTGAAGTAGTATGGCCTAATCAAATAGTGATCTCCATCTCCATTAGTGATGTACACGATCTCCATCATCCACATCATCCCTACATACCACCATGCTTGAAATCCTGTAATCTTATGTTTATGTTATTACTATAATAGCTATAAAAAGAAGATTACAAATATTGATTCAAGTATCTAAGTTAATACGTAGGTCGGCAAATACAGCAGAGACAACTTAACCATAAGCTAAAATTCATGGCATGCAAGTCATACATAAGAGTTACATGCATCACATACATCTCTTACAAATCATATAGAGCCATACTATTCACATCATTCTCTACAAAAATAAGTTAGACATAGAATCGTATTCTATCGAACAATATGAGCCCATGACGCAATATAAGGGGGATACACATGGTGACCCCTCTAGTCGAGGAGGGTCGAGGGGGAAGCTGCCCCCTCGTGGGTTTCACGGAAAATTATAGATCCAATCTATGGAATCGCTATGGAAAAACTACTCGGGATAATCAAATTATCCCGATTTGAGACTATCTCAAAATGCTAGAATTTTCAATTGATTTGAGGTGGTTAGTTGATTGGTCGGTAGTTAGGAATCCAATCAGCCAAACGATCAGTAGTCGGGAGCCCGATCGGCAAACAAGTCAGTAGTCAGGAGCCTGACCACCAATAGGTCCACAATCGGCCAGCCCGACCAGCCAACTGGTCGGCGGTCGGCTGAGGCGATTGGATCTATAACCTACTCGGATTATGATATGTGTTTACATCTGATGCAACAACATATTGTGATTCAAGTGTTATGACCTGATCTGCAACTACCCCTTAACCGATTAATCTCATCAACCCGTGCTACCAAACGATTCATCACATGAACCGATTGACCTAGACTGTAATAGATCCAACCTACTACAATCGCATATCAACTATATGCACCGATCTAGATCACAATCTACGCAATATGGCTCTAATACCACTGTTGGAGAATGAGGAGGCTACGCTAGTAAAAACAAAAATTTTCTACCACGCACACCAGAAAATCTTGCTAGAGAAGGACCATAGATCGTTACCACTTGATGCGCAGAGCAGTGGAAGAAGTGTTGGAGTAGTAAGCTGATTCAACACGTGATGCCAATATGGTCGAGAAGCCAATCAACGTCCTCGAGAAGCCTTCGCCCAAACTCCCATGAGCTGATGACAACACTGAT
>KE371185.1:281603-295004 GCA_000418225.1 Zizania latifolia | reverse complement strand
GTGGCTGACTGGGAGAACTGTTTCAACGCTTGGCCTCGTGTTGTTCCTGTATGGAGGGGTTGGTACCTTTGTGTATTGGCTGTCCACTGTGTATACTAGGATGAGATGAAGATTGGTCACTGCATCAGACTATCATTGGCCGATCCATAGATAGATTACCTAATGTTGGTGGTGGTCTGTTACTTTTGGTCTGACGCTCTGAATGCCTTCATCTTTGGTCATGAGGCAATGGGACCCACCTCGATGTAGTGATGCTGACTGGACTTGACATAGTAGAGGCTAATTACGATGTTGACATCCAAATCAAGACTTTGCATCATCTTCAAGCCAATAGTTTTAGAAATGGGCAGAGGTACATCGATCATCATAACAAGAAAAATGGTACCGTCAGCCCTTGAGAGCACTCTACCTTCCTAAATATGTGGCTGGCTCACTTCTTCTTATGTGACTCTTTCCATGGGTCCTTTGAGGATTACCAATATCTAGCCGAGGGCCTGGCTAACCACAACCAGCTGCCGATTAGCCATATACTACTTGGGTCCGCCTTTCGTATGATGCACCAAGTCGTAGAGAGGCTATTGTGTAGGAGACCCATCGATAGGATCAGTGGTCCTTGGTGGTTTGTGCAGATGTGGCTGAACCTACACACTTTCGAGGCTGTCAGCAATCCCCCTCTTCTTAGTATCGGCTTCCCTGGCAACTATTATGAGAATGAAGCCCCTCATACTCGCCGATGCACCTCCTACAGAGAGGCTATTTCCATGATCAAAGGTTCTCCGTTATTGGCCGATAGAGTGGGTGAATATTTCAAACTGTTCTACTTTGGAATCGTCAAATCTGTACAAGTGTGGTTTGCCTACTTCTGCACCGATGATTTTGAAGACCCAAGTCACCTTCGACTGCCAGAAGTTGGGACAGATAAATCTTCCACTGTTAACTTCCTTGATGCCATCCATCCTGGCCTTCTTCCCATTGGCCGCCCTCAAGGGATGTCCGAGCCATCGTATGAGTTCTATCATTCAACGGTGTACTTCCACTAGTTCGGGCTCGGTCAGCTGCTTACGGACCTTTTCTTCTTCAGCAAAATTAAAGCCAGGTGCAGTATACGGCCGCTGGAGCATCGGTATGTCAAGAGCTTACTCGTCGATCTCTCTTTCAGTGATTTGCAGAACTTAGTCCCTTGTACCAATATTTCTGTTTCTTTTGAGTTATTTTGGGATGAATGGTGGCTTCATCTATTTAACCTTTCTTCGTCTGTTATCCGCTCTGTCGGGGATGTGACCTCCGGGTACCCCATAGTTGGGATTATTAGACCGGACCAAGGGTAGGCCAAGACCAGCATTGGCCATCCTGTATGGCCCATGAACAAGGGTTTGGCTCCGATAAAGAAAGTTGAGTCCTTATCGAGTAGTTGAACTCCAGATATGATATCAAGAGATTTATTGTTCAAGAATCCTTGTAATTAGGGATTTAGCACCTGAGTTTTGTAGGTAAACCTAGATTGATTCGGGATAGAGTCCTAGGTTGTTAGGCTCGACTCCTGAGTATATAAAGGGGATGAGTCACCTCCCCTAGAGGCATCTAACCTCGTCATCGAACATCATCTAGCCATATTGCTCCACCATATTTTTCTTGCTCTCGACGCCTTAAGCCTCTATAGCTTAATTGCATCGTATTGTAAGATCCACCATCATATTATACACCAAAATACTAGACGTAGGGCTATTATCCTCTGGGAGGCCTAAACCAGCATAAACCTTGGCTATTGTGTTTTAGAGTTGACCATCGGGTTCGAAGGCATTGTGCTTCCCTTACACACATCTAATCACCACCTCAGGTACCTCCTTGGGTGGACTGCTTAGTGATTCACTGACAGTCGGTGTGCCAAGTAGGGGGTCACATCTTTTTCACCATGATCCGATGGCATCTCCTTCAGATTTTCTCATTCCCGCTGGCTCTGTCTTCATGTTTAGGAGCTTGACATTTGTCGGGGACTCGATAGGACAGCTCATCCTATCGGGCCCCTTGACGAGTGCTACACACAGGTTGGCCAAACGAGAAAACTCAACTTTTTCCTATGGCCCCTAGACAAGACAGACGACTAGGTCGTCATTGGGATCCGACTGGCCCCGAGAACTACATTGTCTTCTCCAACAAGAAAGGTCGAATGGTTCGGCGCCGATGGGCAGAGACTGGCCAGATCAACGAACTTGAAACTGATCGGTGGTTTCTGGCCAATCTTGTCATGATGGCTGCGGGGGCGCTATCCACGACCAGCAGCGAAAGGCGTTGACACGCCGAAGGCAATCAGATTAAACAAGAAAACGGGGTTCACCGAAATCTTGAAGATGAATTCACTTTAGAGTTTGACGGAAAGAAGGTCTTCAAAACCTTGGCCACCAACCTAGTGGCCATCAAGATGGCTCTCGGCTCCCTTTCTGAGACACTAGAGCTACGATAAGCGAAAGCTATGGCTCAGGTGATAGCAACTCAGATCAACACCCTGGCTCCTTCCCCAAAGGATAAGGAGGGTGATGATCTGGACCAGTATCAACTATCGCACAGCTGAAATCCACCCGTTGATAGCCCACGCAATGATCACTCATCACCGTCGCCCCTAGGAGGATGGAACAGGTTGTGCTCCGAGATCCGTAGACAGGCTAACAATTGAGGCAAACTCGAAAACAATCACAGCAGTATCGGCAGTAGCGCTGACCATGATGATTTGATTGTGTTGGTGAATCACCGATCAGTCCATCCAAGGGGGTACCCGAGGTGGTGATTAGATATGTGTAAGGGAAGTACAACACCTTTGAACCCGATAGTCGACTCTGAAATACAAGAGCCAAGGTTTATACTGGTTCAGGCCTCTCGGAGGATAATAGCCCTACGTCTAGTGTTTTGGTGTATACTATGATGGTGGATCTTACAATACGACGTGATTAAGCTATGGAGGCTTGAGGAATCGAAAGAAAGAAAAAATATGGTGGATCTAGATAACTAGATGATGTGAATAAACGAGATTGGAGTAGATACCTCTAGGGGGGTTCTTGCCTCCTTTATATACTTAGGAGGTAAGCCCAATGAACTAGGACTCTATCCCGAGTAGAACTTATATTGTCTACCAAACTCGAGTGCTAAATCCCTAATTATAAGGATTCTGGTACAAATAAATCACTTGATATCATATCTAGAGCTTGACTACCTGATAAGGACTCATCTTTCCTTATCAGAATCAAACCCCTGTTCATGGGTCATACCGGACGATCAATGCTGGTCTTGGTCTGCCCTTGATCTAGTCTGATAAGCCCAACTGTAGGGTACCCGGGGGTCATATCCCTGACAGATTGAAGGTCGCAACCCTCACAATCACAGAAGAAGCAGAAGCCGAGATGACCACGGTGGCTTTCCCGCATTCACTAGGCTCCTAAGGCAAGTCAGGTGGCCAAAGTCTTTCTGCCCTACGGGAATCAAACCATATGGCAGTAAAATGGATCCCTTGCAGTGTATACGACTCTATTACACATCTATTCATGCGGCAGGAGGAGACGAAGGGGTCATGGCTAATTACCTTTCGGTCATGCTCTCCTCATCCGCTAATAACTGGCTCTTGAGCTTATCTAGGAACTCTATCAACTCCTGGGCGCAACTCCACTTAGTCTTCATTGACAACTATCAAGGAACGTGACAGAAGCCTAGGACTCGATATGACCTATAACGACTGCAACAATAGGAGGATGAGTCGCTTCGCAGCTTTATCCAGAGGTTCTTAGAAAAAAGGACCACAATTGTGGACGTCAACAAGCGTGCCATCATCAACTGCTTCATCGATGCCCTACATCACTCTTCCAAGCTACACGGGGCCCTTGTAAGAAAGAAACCAAAGACTATCGCCCTAGATGATCTCTATTGCTGAAAGCTACGCCAACTGTGAGGACACTCGAAGGGAAAAAATAGAATGTTCACACCACGAGACTCGATCTCGTCGGGCCAGGGATGACCGTCCTCGATCTTCCCGATGAGAGGATGATCGACCGAGGTCCTCTCGGGGCAAACAGGACCGAAAAAGGAAGTCATAGAGGATTGTGGCGGCAGCCTACAGCTCGCGACGCCAGGAAGATGAAGCCATGCTAGAGGAACTTGATAAACCTTGACCGTTTCATCCGAAGGGTAAGTATACCATGCGCAAATGCTATTCCTTATAAGACGCATTGGTCAAGGAATCCTGCTGTAATTCCCGCTAGGGTAAATGACGTCGGGATAGTGATGAAGTCTCGAGAAATGGTAATTGGGCTCAAGACAACAACGGTTTCTAGGAACCCAATAAGACGATGAATATCATCTTCAGGGGTCCTGCATCAACCGAGACCAAACAACAGCAGAAGGTTTTAGATCGACGAATCAACGATGGTTAGAAGTCTCGATCACTTTCTCTCGAGATGATCAATGGACCAATGTCCTGAAAACTAGGCGTTGGCCTTGGTTGTCGACCTGGTAATATTCAAAGTTTGCATGAGGCAGGTCCTAATTGACGGTGGGAGCGGATTAGACATCCTTTTCTGATAGTCCATCATTGACCTCGGCGTTTCAGTCGACAACCTTCAGAAAGAAGACAACTTCCTGTTTTATGGCATCATACCCTGACAAGGCTCAGTATCCCTAAGCTCAATAACCTTGCCAGTCACGTTCGGTTCTCGAGATAACTACAGGACTGAACATGTAACTTTTTGGGTCATAGATTACGACATCCCGTTTCGCGCCGTCCTTAGGAGACCATCCATAGCCAAGTTCATGGCCGTTGGGCACTACCCGTACTTGGTACTCAAGATGATAGGTCTTGGGGGAGTTATCACCGTGCGGGGAAATGTCGGTACTTCCCGCGCATGTGAAAAAGATAGCCTCGCCCAGGCCAAAGCTGTCAACCTATCCGCTCGAATGGAAGAAACCCTCTAGCAGGTTCGAACGCATCCACCCGAAGCCTTGGAAGTACCAGCCAAGGCACCAACCCCTTCGGGCATCTCCACCGCACCCTCGAGCACTAAGAAGATCATCCTCTCTGAAGATGACCTGTCAAAGATAGCAACTATCGGGACAGGACTTGACTCTAAATAGGAAATCGCGCATGTCAGCTTCCTACGCTCTAATATGGATATCTTCACGTGGAAGCCCTCCGACATGCATGGGGTTCCTCAGGAGCTGATCGAGCACGAACTCTACGTATACCCAACCGCCAAACCAATAAAACAAAAGCTACGGAGGTTTGCACAAGATAGGAAGGAGGCGATCAAGGCGGAGATAGCTCGCCTTCTAGTAGCAAGATTCATCCATGAAGTTTACCATCCAGAATGGCTCGCCAACCAAGTCCTGGTAAGAAAAAAGATAGGGCAATGGCGAATGTGCGTCGACTACACTAACCTGAAGAAACACTGCCCAAAGGACCCTTTTGGGTTACCTCGGATCGATCAAGTCATCGACTCAACAGCGGGGAGCTCCCTCCTGTGCTTCCTAGACTGTTACTCCGAATATCACCAGATCAGCCTCAAAGAAGAAGACCAGGAAAAGACATCCTTTGTCACACCCTTTGGAGCATACTATTATACCACCATGTTGTTCGGGCTAAAAAATGCAGCGGCAATATATCAATGGGCCATCCAGCGATGTCTCTCAGACTAGATAGGATGCAACGTCGAGGCGTACATTGACGACGTGGTCATAAAGTCGAGAGAAGAAGATAACCTCATCAGCGACATCGCCGAGACATTTGCAAACCTGCGGAAGTTCCGATGGAAGCTTAACCCCTAAAAGTGCATTTTCAGGGTGCCCTCGGGTCAGCTACTCGAGGCATTGACGCTAACCCAGACAAAATAGTAGCAATAATGAAGATGGAAAAACCCAACAACACCAAGAAGGTTCAGAAGCTCACAGGCTGCATGACAGCCCTCGGGAGATTTATCTCTCGGCTGGGGGAAAGAGGAGCTCCTTTCTTTAAATTATTAAAGGAGGAAGACTTTTCATGGACAGCCGATGCTAATGAGGCATTTTCAGCACTAACAAAATTTTTAACCTCACCACCAATCCTCACGGCTCCAAATCCAGAGGAGGTTCTCCTCCTCTACATTGCCTCCACGACTAACGTCGTCAGCACGGCTGTGGTAGTCGAGCGTCCTGAGGAGGGACATGTCTTTCTAGTCCAAAGACTGGTATACTTCATATCAGAGGTCCTCGGCCTATCAAAAGCAAGGTATCCACAAGTGCAGAAGCTCCTCTATGCCGTCCTACTCTCCGCTTGGAAGTTAAAGTATTATGTCCAAGCCCACAATATCGTGGTCATAACAGAGTATCATCTGGGCGACATACTCCATAATCGAGATGCAACAGGGTGAGTCGTTAAGTCGACCGTTGAGATGGGGGAATACACGATGGAATTCTGATCCCGCATCACCATAAAGTCACAAGCTCTGGCTAACTTCGTTACCGAGTGGATCGAGATACAACTACCCCCAAGCAGAGAAAAAAAGGAATACTGGACAATGTACTTCGATGGCTCTCTAAACATAGACGCCGTCGGCGCAGGAATCCTCCTTATATCCCCAAAAGGAGAAGAGATGCGTTACATACTACAACTACTATTTAAGGCTTCCAACAACGTGGCAGAATACGAAGCCATGATACACGGCCTTCGGATATCAATATCCCTTGGAGTGAAATGGCTCATGGTTTATGGAGACTCCAAGCTAGCTATCAGCCAAGTCAATAAGGACTGGTCCTGCACCAGTGACAAGACAGACGTTTATTGCGCTGAGGTTCGAAAACTTGAAGGCAAATTCTTTGGCCTGGAGTTTCACCATATCCCTCACGACGACAATTCATCAGCTAACGCCCTGGCTCGCCTCGGTTCTTCTCGAGTGATGGTCCCCAAGGGTGTATTCATCAAGGAGCTCACTAAACAATCAATTAAGGATGACGAGCACTAGGTCGCTAGCCCACCAGCAATCGTCGCCATGCTCGAGGATGCTAATGACTGGCGACAACCCTTCATCGACCACATTCTAAAAGGCACAGTTCTAGAAGACAAGATCCTAGCCGAATGACTGATGAGATGAAGCAAGCAGTATGTAGTTATCGGGGACAAACTATACAAGCGTGTGGCCTCAACAAGGATACTCCAAAAGTGCGTCTTGCCGAGCGAGGGCCTCCAAATCCTTAATGAAGTTTATGCAGGGGCATGTGGCAGCCACACTTAGACAAGGATGCTGGTCAGAAAGACATTCCAATCAGGCTTCTATTGGCCAACAGCCAACAGTGACGCCAAAGAACTAGTCAAAAATTACACCGGTTGCCAGTTCTTCGCCAAGCAAAGTCACCTCCCAGCTCAAGCCCTTCAAACAATCCAACCAACTTGGCCCTTCACTTGTTGGGGGCTTGATATGATGGGACCTTTTCAAAAGGGTCCCCAAGGCATCGACCGACTCCTGGTAGCCATCGACAAATTCACTAAATGGATAGAAGTTATGTCTCTGAAGAACTGTACGGCCAAAAAAGCGGCGCAATTCATTGAAGGAATCACTTATCAGTTAGGCGTCCTGAACCAAATCATAACAGACCTCGGGACTCAGTTCATAGCAAACGATTTTTGGGATTTTTGCGAGGAAAGATTGATCGAGGTCAAGTATGCGTCGGTCGCCCACCCTCGAGCAAATGGACAGTGCGAGCACGCCAACAGAATGATCCTCCAAGGTTTAAAGGCCTGAATCTTTAATCCCTTGTAGAAGTACGCTAGGAGGTGGCTTCAAGAACTCCCCATAGTACTCTGAGGGCTCCACACATAGCCAAATAGGAGCACGGGATAGACACCCTTCTTTCCCGTCTATGGCTCTGAGGCGATCCTCCCAATCGATATATTGCGCAACTTCCCCCGAGTTCAATATTACGATGAAGGAACTACGGAGCAGACAAGGGCCGAAGACATCAACTCCATCGAAGAGGCTCGGATAGCAGCCACAGTGCAATCCAATCAGTATCAACAAACTCTTCGGTGATATCATGACCGCAATGTGCAAAATAGAAGCTTTAAGGTCGATGACCTGGTACTTCACCAGGTACAATCAATCATCAGGATGCACAAACTCTCTGCCCCCTGAGAAGGACATTTTATCATCGCCGAAGTAACAAGACCAGGGGCATACAGACTAATGAAAAAAAGATGGGCAAGCAGTACCAAATTCATGGAATATCGAACATCTTCGTCGGTTTTACGCCTAACAATACTTTGTTACAATAACTTTTTGTTGACGATACATGTTCAGGCACTCGTCAATCCTATGACACTGTTTCTTCAATGACCTTGCCAACTACTTCCCATAGACATGCAACTGGATTAGAAAGGGGTCAGCCTTATGGTTGTACACCTGTAGTTGAGCATCATTCTCGCTGATCTCACCGACCACTTCACCCCCAGGCATACAACTAGGTCAGGAAGGAGTCAGCCCTTGGGCTGTACACCCATAGTCGAGCATTTTTTCGCCAACCTATGCCGGTTACATCTCTCTCCGTGTTGGGAGCCAGATGGCCACCGTGCATGCAACTAGATCGAGGAGAGGGTCGACTCTTTAGTCGTACACCCACAACCGTGCATCTTTGAAGAACTCGCCGACCCATGCCAGTTACATCCCCCTCCGTGTTGGGCGCCAGATGGCTGTCGTGAATGCAACTGGACTCAGGAGAGGGTCGACTCTTTCGTCACACACCCACAACCGCGCATCTTCAAAAAACTCACCGACCCATGCGGACTACATCCCCCTCCAAATTGGGCAACATATAGTCATCGTGGACACAACCAGACCCGGGAGAGGGTCGGCTACTTGGCCGTATACCCGCAGTCTCGCATCTTCATCAGTTTCACCATGTGGGTGATACACGCATGGTGCACGGTAAAAGTTCCATAAAATAGTTCGGAGCATTTTTATTCCTCAAAACTAATCTTTTACAGGAATTACACTACTTTAAAGAAGGAGACACAACAACAACTACACTACTTTAAAGAAGGGGACGCAACCTCCTTCGATTAAAGAAGAAAAAAGGTGCATAGGCAGCCAAAGACAACATTCTGCAAAGAAAACACGGCGACGGTGAGCACCGAGGTTCTCACAGTAGGCCCACATGGCGTAGCATCAACCTATCACGGCCGCCACGAGTGCCAGGGATCCAAGGGGCTGCTACTACGGTAGCAGCGACTCTGCACAATCTTCGTCCTGGCTAGAGGAGATAGTCACCAACCCCGAGAGACTAGCACAAAGGGAGATCAAGAGCGGCTCGACCTTGGCGGTGGGGTTAGGAATCGCCCCGAGGGTGCCTGCACCGGCGGACGTCTCTAGCTCCTCCCACAGCATTGATGATAGCATGTTAGCAGAAAGAACTACGCCAGGGAAATGCCTTCAGAAGGGAACGGCATCCTGCAACACGCCGAACCTGTAGTCACATGCCACACAATGAAGGCAAAGCAAAGGATATAACGTACTAACCGAACCATAAATCTTGAGCCTTCCACACCCGGAACAGCCAGGCTCATAACCAAGCCAGTACGCCACAGATTCATGGAACAGTGAGTGACATCAAACAAACCGCTCTCTTGCAAGAGCTAAAGAGAAGAGATTTGGTGAAGAGCAAGGTGGAGGAAACAAAGCTAAGTGGATGTTTTGTTGCAAAGACAGAAGGAGAGGGACGCCGATTTAAATAGAGGCATTCCCTCAAATACCTATTCCCACTGCTGCGATGAGCACCACTTTGGTCTCTGCACGCTTTATGGTGAAGAAGGCAGGGCGGTCCTTACTCCCTTATCCGTGCCATTACTCTACATGCTACACGTGGCCTTGTCAAGGATAGGGCATCTTCGGTCCTTTCATCTGCTGCGCATTAATTGTGGATGGGAGAAGAAATTATGAAGCGACATTTTGGGGCACACCAGGCAGAGTCCACGACGGTTGAGATCTCTAGCGGTAGTAGGCCCCACACTTGGGGGCTCGTGTGCGCTCGAAAATCCCCATACCTAGGGCTCGCATGCGCTTGAAGATCTTCATGCTCGGGGCTCACGCGCGCTTGATCTAGGGCCCTCACGCTCGGGGGCTCGCCCGACCAAAGGCACGAGTGCTCGGGAGCTGGTGCGCTCGAGGACTCACAGGCCCGACGAACCCCGTCCTCTACAGCATCTAGGCGACTGAGGACCTGAGTGATCGAACGTCGACCTATTTAAAGATTCAAAACCAACTTCCTTCAAGTTCATCATGAATTTGAGATTTCAGTCATGACCTTCTTCCCAGCGAGGTCTCGATGTCAGTAGAAGACAAGCTCGTCAAGCAAAATTTCAGAAGGGTATTCTCTTGCAGGTTATTTTTTGACCCTCGAGCTAAATGTTCCATTTAACTCGAGGCTCGGGGGCTACACTGTGTGGGTGCACCTACACGGTGCACCTCACACGAAAGAAGAAGATCAAAGTTTTTTAAGATCATCAAAGTTCAGCAAAAGTATCGAAGTTTCAGATTAAAGAAGAGTTCCTGCCAGCTTATTTTGTCGAAGATTTCTTTAACTAAGCTAAGAAGAGCTCGGGGGCTGCTGTTGGGGATGTGAACCCTGGGTATCCCACAGTTGGGCTTATTAGACCAGACCAAGGATAGGCCAAGACCAGCATTTACCATCAGGTATGGCCTATGAACAGGGGTTTGGCTCCGATAAGGTAAGTTGAGTCCTTATCGAGTAGTTGAACTTCAGATATGGTATCAAGAGATTTATTTATATCAAAATCCTTGTAATTAGGGATTTAGCACCCGAGTTTGGTAGGTAAACCTAGATCGACTCAGGATAGAGTCCTGGGTTGTTGGGCTCATCTCTTGAGTATATAAAGGAGACGAGACACCTCCCCTAGAGTCATCTAACCTCATCATCGAACATCATCTAACCATCTAGCTCCACCATATTTTTCTTGCTCTCGATGCCTTAAGGCTCCATAGCTTAATTTTGTTGTATTGTAAGATCCACCATCATATTATACACCAAAACATTGGACGTAGGGCTATTATGCTCCAGGAGGCCTGAACCAGTATAAACCTTGGCTCTTGTGTTTTAGAGTCGACCATCATGTTCAAAAGCGTTGTGCTTCCTTTACACACATTTAATCACCACCCCAGGTACCCCCTTGGGTGGACTGCTCAGTGATTCACCGACACGCTCCTACTTTATTCCTAATTTCCTAGGGGATGATGATGAGGTATCGGCTTTCCTTATCACCGCTTTTATGATACTAACAGTGTTACGCGGACTAAACCATTGTATTTCCTTTTTAGAATGCCCGTGAAGCTGTGCCGATGCATAGCCACAGCAGGAAGTCAATTGGTTACACCCCACCATCAAACAATCCCAACTTAGGGTGTGACGCGTGGACTCCGACAACCCTGCTAAAAGCTGCCCCGTCAACCACCGCGCCGCCTGCTCACAAGGGGGCGAAGAAGCATGGGGCGCTTAAAGGAGTGGGGAATAGTGGTCCACCGCCAAAGGAAGCTGTCGTTGTTCCTCCTCAGATGAAGAAGCCGACTGTCTGTGACCCACCAACACCGATGAGCACTCCTGCCATTGCGTCGGCCAATGCTTTACTGGAGACATCGGCACCTATAAGTAATTTGGTTCTACCTTTGTCTACTTTTTATCTTCTTGTTGCTCATATCCTTCCATGATAGGCTGCGGTTATCACGCTCGCGGATGATCGTCCTGTCATCACGATCCATGTTGTGGGCATGACCAACCATCCGATGGTGGAACTAGCAACTGACTCTCGCCCTGTGTCGGTGGTTTCTGATCAAATGGTTGATCCTTCCGTTGAGTCGGGACCTGTCCTTGCTTCTCGCGATCTGGGGGCTCCTTCCAGTGGTCCCACTCAAGCTACTACGCAGTTGGCCGTCACCGATCCCATCGGGCTCCCATCGGTTAGTCCCTCTTACTTTCTATTGTGTGCCTTTGCTATTTTACTTATTATGTTTTTTCACGCACAGGACTTTGCTGAGCTGTTCCCTTTTGATATCTAGGAGTTAGTCGGGGATGTTCTGGCTATTCATACTGCCTCTACTGTGGCCACACCAATTCCTGATGATGTCCGTGTGACCCTAGTAGATGTCGTACGACGTCTTCAGGAGCCGATCGGTGCGCTAGTGACTGATTCAGGGCTGATCAAGATAAGGCTGGCTGCGATAGAGGATCGGCCTCCTTCGGACTTTATGGAAGACTTGTCCCTAGGGCTATACTTTGAGATCTTCTAGCAGTGCTATCAACGTATTCAATAGCTGCTAGCTGACCATGTGAGCGAAGACAGAGATGGCAGCACGGCCTAGCCAATCGGGATGTCATCTTGGCCAAGAAGGCTAACCTTGATGCCCTGATCATTGAGCCTACTGACCTTGAAAGTCAGATTACACAACTCTGCTCTGAAGAAGCTGACCTCCTTTCTCGTCTTGTTGAAGTCCGCGCCGATATCACCTCTCACCAAAAAAGGCTGGCAGAAATTCCAGCGGAGGTTGATTCTCGGACGGGGGAACTGGCCTCTTACACCAAGGATGCTCTTCATCGTCACTAGTAGGCGAAGCCGATCCCCGGTAGTGATGACGAAGACCTTTGGGAATTGGCTGATATTAATGCTGTTCATGATCGTGTTGTGGTGGCTCTTATCACTTTCCTTGGTGATCCTTAGACAAATGCTCTCGCTCATGTGCCTTGAGGTGACATCTTGAACTAATTTCTTTTATAAGTTCTTAAGGCGACATCTTGGATGTCGGCTATTTTTAATTGTGATTCTGTTCTTATTTTTGTTCTAAAGGCGATACTCTTAGTATCGGCTATCTGATTTACTTTTCCCATACGTATCGGCCTTCTGGCCGATTAGGTCTCGATCCATACACTCGGATGGTATTTCTTCAAGTACTTACCATTGAGTGCCTTCATGAACTCTTCTCCTTCTAACGTCTTTAATATGTAGGCATTGCATGGCATAACTCGGCTTATCCGATAGAGACCTTCCCAGTTAGGCAACCAATTGCCGAACTGATTGTCTTTGGTCCCGATTGGTAGCACAAGCCTCCAGACTAAGTCATTTTTTCAAACGATTTGATCGATACCTTCTTATTATAATGCCTCGCCACCCTTGCTTTATTTTCTTCTACCTTTCTGAGTGCACGAAGCTGATTCTGCGCTGAATCTTCTAACTCATCGATCATCAATTTGTAATAGTCATCGGTTGTTAACTCATTCTAAAGAGCGAGACCTCTAAAGTCGATGTTTGTTTCCCACGGCAGCATGGCCTCTTGCCCATAAATGAGCTGATAGGGTGGTACTTGAGTTGAACCATGGCAGGCCATCCGATAC